>OOFC01041948.1:13519-25078 GCA_900323345.1 Pseudochromis fuscus | reverse complement strand
CGAGTAAGCGCCGTTTGTTATGGCTCCCCCTCAATAAGAAACCAGCCCAGCCATAGAAATGTAACGCTGTGCGTCAGTGGCAATTATAGCAATTTAACGGGAAAATAAATACCATAGTATACTCTTGTCCGAAACTGCATTTTGTGTGACAGTCTATGAACTGTCTTCACCACTTCCACCCGAGCGCCCGCACCGGTGCGGGCAGACGCAAAATTTCAGAGCATCTCTTTGATCTCAAGCATATAACTTCACAACCACCAGATGAAACAACAATTCTTTTACTGATTCTGCTACAAGAGGCGTGGACTGTGACTAAACAGTTGTGGTTCAATATTCCAACAAATGTTTTAACTGATTTTAACAGCTTTGAACATTTTATACGAAACTGACCACCCGCTGGGAGCACGAGCGATCGCGACATTCAAAGGAGCTGGAAAAGCCGTCATTTAACTCTACACCACATATTATACATCAAACCGCATGAGGAAAGTCTCCTCTTCAAAACAAGACCACTCTTACCTTTCTACGATGTACATACGTCCCTCCAGCTTCGAAAAAGTAAACAGGAAGTGTTGCAGAGAAAAAAACCCAGGAAAAAATATAATCCATTTTTGTCATTTTCGCCGATAGAAACTTATTAAAATGTAACAATTTTCCATCATCAACATAAAGTTTGTAGCTTTGATTTAAACACATTCTAATTTTACCAAGACTGAATCATCGGTGTCAAATTACAGAAGCAATCCTTCATTTGATGGTTAATTGTCACTAATTGTATTTTGAAAATAAATTCATGAGGCAAAAAGTATATTTTTTAAATTACAATATAAATTGTTTTGTTTATAAACATGCACAATAAAACACATTTGTTACATTTTTGTCAATGTAAATACTGTATTCATGTGAACATGAAAGATGTATTTATTTTGGGGTGGGATTAAATAAGTTTTTACTTCTTCCCACTCCATTTCGAACATGTAAGTTAACCAATCTTTACTCTTGAAGTGGACATCCTATGTGGAGTCATTGTTTTTTATGTGTTTTTTGGTTTGTTTTTTGTTTGTTTATGTGTGTTTTTTGTTGTTTTTGTTATGCTATGTTCAAAACGACTATGTGGATTCATTGTTTTTTATGTGTGTTTTTGGTTTGTTTTTTGTTGAAATGACATGTTCGAAATAAATCAAATCAAAAATAAAAAAAATATAAGATTTTAGTACCTGCTCGTACCTGACCGGGTACTTTTTTTTTAGAACTGCAGGAAAGGAGGTACTAAAAAAGTCGTACAGATACCAAGTTCCAGGTACTTTTTGCCAGTGGAAACGGGCCACAAACTGAGGCGAGCCAAGGCGAGGCATACCATGCAGTGGAAATGCCCCTAAAGTGAAGCCAAAGTGCAAGTGCAAAAATTTAAATACCATGGATGGCTGTTAGATGCTGGCTCCAACAATCCCTGGCTTCCATTCAAAAATTATGATCTTCAATAATGAAATACTCAGTCAGTACTTTTTTGTACAAGTCATTGGGATGTCATTAGCTAAAGTCCAGTCTTCTTATTGGTGATCTGTGGTCCATCTGAACATCATTTTATCATTAAGTAGATATTAGGCTTCAAAAAGAGGATGATTTATCGACGTGGTTGGTTTGTTTTATAGGTTTATGAGTTTGGAGGCTCTTTCACCAGTGAACTCCAGTCTCATACACATTGGGCAGTGTCCTCAGGTTCAAGGGTCCGACTTGCCTCCTCACTCCTCCTTTTATAATGAAATACGGTCACTTCTTTCTCCAAAAAAACAACATGGCGACGTTCAAATGCCAAACTCCTGGCTTCAAAGTGCATGAGTCCACAACCCAATAAGTGACATCTCCCCAACTACTTCCATCTTTTTATATAAAGCCTATGAGCTAACAGGAGGCAGTATTTTAAAGTGTCCTGAACTGTCCTTTTCCCAAACCAGAAGATCAGTTACAAGAAAGTTCTCTGTTAATGGGGGAAATAAATCAGAGTTTCCTGTCACATTTAACCCCTGACTCCTCAGAGTTCAAACAGCAGATGTGACAACTCTCAAACATGCTCTACATACAGAACTCAAGATGAAATCATTTAAAGTGCCTGTCAGAAAAGATTTGAGATTTTAAAACCGTGAGTAATACAGCGGTGTAACATATCTGCTAGGAAGGTTTGGTGTAATTTGGAGACCCTGCATAAAACAGATTCATCAAACAAAACTTTGTTCTGTGAAACAAGTATGAAATTATGAAATTCTGTCAGTATGTCCACAATTTTTTAGGACTTCTGCATGATTTACATGCAATCATTCTTGCTGCTGTTTGGTGACAGGAAGCACACAGGACTTTTCAGTAGTGACCTTAGAGCAAGGTTAACAGTGATATCACTCAGTGAGCAATTGTTCCCTTCATTTCCCGGACAGATGTTGATATATTCACCACTCTGTGATCATAGGATCCATAGTTCCATGTGCTGATATATTCACATGGTACATCTGTCAGCAGCTGGAAGGCGTAGGGCTCAGTAGCCTTATTGGAGGGCAGATTTATCAGAGAAACCCCACAAAAAAGAAGTCCACGACTTGATTTTCATGCTTCTTACTTTGGGAGGGTTCTTCACACATGACTGGAAGAGCAAGATATTCCTCCAAATTGTATGCTGAGAAATAAAAACATTTCATGTTTGGAGGAACTGCCCCGATGACAGAATGTTGTTTCCTAATTTGCAGCGTGGATCATCATCTGTTTTTAATGTGGGGGTTATATATTTAAACCACTTCAGAACCATTTCTCCTCCACTTTTCTTCTTCTCACTTGACAGCTGTGTTTACATGAGCAATTTTTTCACAATCAGATTAAATTCTTTTGCATCAGAGATTGAAACATCTCTGTGCACATGGACACTGGAAGACAGAATCAGGTTTCAATACAACATTTTCTGACATGTGCTGTATCTTCCCACATGTTAAATCTACTGACAATGCCATAGAAAAAATTCTCCTTCTGTAAAGAAACCGCCAGAATGCTAATTTTCAACTCATATAATATTAGAAATAATATTTGATTGCATTACTCACTCGTACTTTATATTATCTTTATTCCTATATTATTTTATCTGTTTTGCTCCCTCCATGTTTCATACTGCCCATTCCAGAAATGATGAAGCAGATAGGTATCATGTCATGTGGGGCATACATGCACAGTAAGACATCAACGCCCCAAATGGGGAGAGGTGATCAGATCAAGTGTTTCCATGGGTGCGGATCTGAATGAGGGTTGACATAAACCACCCTCTGGTTCCAAATGAAATTCCATTCTGAATGTGCTGGATCGGAATATTTCATTCTGAATGGAGTGTTTACATGAAGCATTTTCATTCTGATCAGGCATTTATTCTGATTACAAGTGGTCGTGGGAAACATACTCAGTGTTAATACTGTAAGTGAGACCTGATTCTGATTGGTCTTTGACACAGACATGAGCACAGTGGTGTTGAACTGTTTTCAACCGGAGGCATTGAAGGTGTGGTAGCAAGAAAAAGGCTGAATGCTGAGTCTGTACCAGGGACACTGAACTCCACAGGGTTTGTACTGAAAAGAGACACTGCAATGTAAAAACATTCCCTGTGGACACATTACCCAGTGTCATTTCTCACAATTTGTAATGCTACCAAAAAAAAAGCAATAATGAATATATTAGACAAAAAATTCTAAATCTCTCAGTTTGAACTCAACAAAAAATAAAAAAATGACAATGTCAAAATTTTCCCAAGACTAGAAAATAGATCTAAAAAAAAAAAATCCAGGTTTTCATGGTTTTCCAAGATGTAACCTGGTGTGTTCCATAATTGCTGCTGACTTAGATCCTCACGCCACATCACTTTGAATCCTCCACCTCCTCTGCTCACTTCACCCCCACCTGCTCTTCCACCTCCTCCCACAGATACTGAAGCTGAGCTACAACAAACTGACAGAGATTTCCTCACCGCTCACCTTCTCTGGCCTCACCTCACTGTTGCGCCTCTACCTGGATCACAACCTCTTACAGCATATCCACCCACGAGCACTGCTGCGGCTGCCCAGCCTGCGTCTGCTGCGTCTGCAGGGGAACCGGCTGCATCAGCTACACCCGCACGCTCTGTGCACGCTGTCCCTCCTCAACACATATTACTTCTCCACACTCAGGTGGTATTTTACACCTCAAGAACTTGATGTAATGAATGCTGAGGAATGTTAGGTTTTTAAAAGTAATCATATTTCACCCTCGTGGTTCTGACAGTGAATCAGAGCAGTGATTTGACTCCCACACTGTACTGCAACATTGATTTCTGGTGCTGAAGAAAATTTTTCATATTCGAAAACACATACACTGATTCTGAGATGTGGGAAAGGGTGTCGGGCTCTATTCATCTGGTTGGTCAATAACGGGAAGTGACATTACACAACACAAAAGAGCTGTAAAACTCAGTGTTTGACATTTCTTGTAGCGGTTCAGGTCAGAGATAGCTTTTGTATTGCTAAATAATGGAAAATGTAAAGTCGTTGTGTCAGCTTGTCTGTCAGCTGTTTGTTTTCACTGAATTGTCAAGTTAAATTACTGGATATGATGTCATGCCAATCAGCTCAATTGAAAATATAAAAAATTAAATATCTGTTATTAAATATCTTCTTGGATATAAGAAAAAATACAGCAACAGTAAATTACTGTCAAATTATTTTTTTCTTACTTTTTAATTTTGCACAATTTGAAAATACACATATAAATGAAGTAAGAGAAATCTGTATTGGCTAATTTGAAGTCTCAACTGAAATATGTATGCATATGCATATCATAATAATGACAGTAATAATAAAAAAAATAAGAAATTATGCCATAGATCTGGTCATAATGTCATTGTGTCTTGAAACTAATAAAAAAGTCAACATTTTGATTGCTGATTATTTGAATTCAGGTAAATAACCTCAACAATTTCAAAGCTTTTTCAGTGTCTCTTCACTCTTTTTCCACTTCCACTGGTATGCCTGCAGCAGAGGTAATGTTCATGATGAGAAAATGAGGGATGATTTTTTTCACCTCTGTTTCATTGGCTCCTCTTACTGTGATTTGAATTTTGTGCTCTCTCTTCATATCCATTTTGTTTACTATCTTTCAGACACCTGGACCTTTCCAACAACAGTCTGAGTGCTCTGCACAGAGAGACGTTAACAACAGCGCCTCTGCTTGAGACTCTGGTACTGCAGGCCAATCCCTGGAGCTGTGACTGCAGGATGAACTGGTTTCTCAGCTGGACTCTGGATCACCCAGGTGACTGGCATGTCTCAGGAAATCATTTGTTTTGACAAATTTTTTTGTCTTAATAGATTTATGGGCAATTTACACCAAACAAGTTAGTCATATTTCAGTATGAGGCTTGGAGGCTTCAAACGGGATGTGAAACCTCTGTTCATACAAACTCAGCGCTTCCTGTAACAAATTAAAAGCCATTTAAAGAGTATCAGTGGAAAGAAAGCCTTCATTTCCTAAGGCTTTTGTTGTGAAACATTTGTAGTAGCACCATCTGCAACAACAGAAAACACAGACAATAAAAGCAAAGTGATACCAGTAGACCTGTCTTTCAACTGCCAGCTGGTTTTCATTGGAGGATATACAGTATATGAAACTTAATTGAATGTGTTGCTGATGGGCTAAAACATGCAAGTTTATTTTATCCGATTTCAGTACCAGGCTTTGTTTTTTGGATTTACCAAACCTAATCAGTAAGAGATATAAAGTATAATTAATCGTTGAAACATTCGTCAACATGAATACCCGTGCAAATATATTTGTATAGTAAGTATGGTACTATGCACAGATGGTAAGACTGGATTTCTGTCTGTCTCTCTCTCTCTCTCTCCTTGGTTTAGGTTTACTGAAATGTCCTGGTGGACGTCATTGTCCAGTCTGTGCTTCACCTCGTTCACTTCAAGGTCAGAGTTTACCTGAGCAGACTGTCTTGTTGTGTACGTCACCCGTCATCGCACCTCCAGGAAAAGAGACACCTTTAGGAACAGAGCTGAGTGAAATCCAGTCGAGTGAGTACTTCAGGGAGCCTTTAGGCAGTGCCTCTCTGAGTCTGTTCGACCAACAGGGGAACAGTGTGGATCTGACCTGCAATATCACTCACTCCTCCGACTCCCAGAACATCACTCCCCCACCAGATCTGTCCCAGTCGTCCTCATCTCCTGTCCCCCTTGCTTTATCACTGTCCCTGGACTGTCCTGTGGAAAGGCAGAGCTATGAGAAGCTCTGGAGGATTCTGGCGTACTACAGTGAGACTGCGGTCCGTCTTGAGAGGGAGATTATGCTAAGCAAAACTCCAGCCTTGGCCTACCGCTACCGCCAGGCAGGTGAGACGGACGGATATTATCACACCGGAGTCAGAGCTTCTATTAAAGCTGTCCCACAGTGGTTACTGCAGCCTGCTGTTAGTATCCAGCTGAACAGAGCGCAGTCCAATGGGCAGAAAGTTCAACTTATTTACTCCACAAGAGTTTCTGCTCATCCTGACTCTCCTGGTTCCCACCCGTGGGTGATAATTCGTACCAATCACTGCACTACGGCATTGGCAGCTGCACCAGGAAGTAACATAGAGATGAGTAGCCCTCTGCTCAGTTCTGGAAAACCCAAAGCGCTGTGGATCCTCCCAGATGGATCAAAGCTCACCTGCCCCTCCAGCAGTTCAGATGGTCGACACCTGGCATCAGACTCTGGCTTACTTTTGCAAAAAGTGCAGCTCTCAGATGCTGGGATTTATTATTATGTTGCCTCGGCTGGACGGGATGTTGATGTTCTCGCTATCCGTCTAGCGGTGGAAGAGTCCTCTGTTCCATTTTTAGGGGAACGGGTGGGACCTACTGTGATGGGATCAGTTGGAGAACCTGTCAGTCTGTCCTGCAGGGTGTCCGGATCACCAGAACCTTCTACCAGTTGGATTCTGCCTGATGGGAATGTAGTTCGACGTGGATTAGCTGTGTCAGGTGGACTGACAATAGAATCAAATGGGACACTATCTCTGACAAACCCATCACTGAATGATGCCGGTTATTATCGTTGCATCACCGTCAATCAGTATGGCAGTGACTCTTTGTCAATGCAGCTGATTTTAAACTCACAACACTTCCCTTCTCTGAGGACCTCATTTCCCAGAGAGCCACAATCAGCTGCTGGTCGCTCAACAAAGATACGAGCGCCTTTGTTACATCATTTGGATGAAGGATCAGGGGATGGAGTGGAAGAAGAAGCAGAGAAATCATATCATGACATCAGGAAACATCCAATATATCCTGTAAACAGACATTATCTCAGTAGAAAACCTCAAAGACGTGGTCCTGTTAGGGAAGGCCCTCCGAGAAGAGGTGGAGGTCCAGTTTCATCCACAAGAAACCGCTTTGAGAACCGACATAGAGTTACAACAAACAAACAAAGGATAGACCCTCAGAAATGGGCCGACCTGCTGGCTAAGATACGTCAAAAAACGGCTCAGACCAGCACTAGCCAGCCAACCACAACAGGAAGTCCCACATCAGACCCAGTCCAGAAAAACAAAATGCATTCAAGAGGAAATGAGAGAGATGATGATACAGAAAGAGATGGGGGGGCAGAAACTGAAGGTTTGTCGGTTGATGATGCTGTTCTGAAAGAGGAAGGTCTGCAGCATGTTCAAGTTGTTCACACAGAAACAGTGGCAGAGGGGTCAACAGAGAATGAGACAGAGAAAACAGGGACAGTGACACAGAAAGAACCAATCACATCAAATCACACATCAACAGCAAATGAAATTGTCCCAGAACCATCTGAAGGGGAAGATCGAGTAACAAACCATGACACATCTACAACCAGACCTCAGAGTTCTCGACAAGGACTCTTCCCTAATTTTGTCCCAAATTCCCGTCCTCAGAGTCCCTGGAACGCTCGCAGGACGATTGGACAGCGAAGACGAATCATCAACAGGCCCAGGGGTCGACCTTTGACCGTTCCCAAACCTCTCCCTGACCCTATGAACCAGAGGTCACAAACAACGTCCAATGCGACCACAAATCAAATCAGGACGTCGGGGCTGGTGTCAGCTGCCACACCCCCGGCTGGTGACCATATAAAGATGAATCCAACGTTTCCACCTGTTTCAACGTCTGCTTCCACTTCAGAAGCTGCCTCACCACCAAAAACAAACACAGATGTGACAACTCAGGAAGGAAGGACACTGGACACGGAAGATCCCACTCAATTCCACACATCCACACCCACTCCTCACTCTGATACTGTGATCTCAGAAACACATGTGCAAAACACACACACTGGGACATTTACGCATGGCACGCAGACACACACCGACACACAAACAGCTGCAGGCCAACATACTGGCAGACAACCAGGAAGTGAAGGGCTGCAGAGGAATATGTTGGGTGTACCAAACAAGTCTTCAACCGTGAGTTTCTTCGTTGTAGGTACAACAACTCCTTCAACATCGAAAACTTCTAGTACTCTGACCAGTGAGGACACACTACAAACAACTACTGCAATGTTTCCTACAAGACCCACAATGACCTTTGTTATTCCAACTTCTACCTCAACTACCTCAACTGCTATTCCTCAATCCACTTCTTCTACCACTGGAACCTCCACCACTACGACTTTACCCCCTACTTATACTTCTTGTATGTTTAGCACTGCTACTGATACCAGCATCACTACTAGCAGTACTACAATCTCATTCAGCAATAGCCAAAGAACTTCTAACCCCATTTCCAAAACTATTTATACTGTACCTACAACGACTACAACTACAACTACTGCCAAGATTCCTTCAGCTACTAAAAGTAGTTCCAGCACCACCACCAGCACCACCACAGCAACAACAGCATCTACAAACACCAGACCATCCTTCAGAAGCAAGTCAAGCGTCTCACAAATCGACCCCAGAGGCGTTCCTCCGAACCCGAGTCGACCCACGATTGACTGGAAAAACTCCGGGGCTAATTCTATTCCAGATTCACACAGCAGCAGGTCCAACTGGTCCCCTTTCCTTTCACTTCCTGATGCTCCAGGGGTAGGTCCAAAATCATTCAAATAATACAATATTTCTAAGAGCCTAGCTAGGACAAGTTCTTCCTTATTTACTTCCAAATTATTAGGGGTGGGCCTTGAAAAAAAAGAAAAGAAAAAAGCTAATTAATTAGAGGCTTAGTAATTAATTAATCTCATTGAATCCCATTTTTAATCGCATAATGTTTGCCCCAAAAAACAACTTTTTTTTTCTATACTTAAATGGATTTTAGTGACCAGTGAATCAAATAATAGACACAGACGTGAATATTGTAAAGTCTTTTAACTCCGTCAGGTCCCTGAATCATCGGTTCAACTTGTGTCAAAAGTGCAGATGTCAAACTACCATTTTTGGAACTGTGTTGATAGACATAGTTAATCCAGATTTATGTTAAAAAAAAACAAAAAAACACACTTGGTGCATGTCTGTGCCTGTTAGATACATGAGGAGACTGAATAACTGTCGATCGTATTCAAGCGCTCCATGCTACGTTATCAGTTTGCATAGAGAGTGCACCTATCAAGCTAAGTACCAGTTTTGGAACTGTGTTGATAAACTGAGTCAGTGCACAATTATGATAAACAATAAACGTCATGTTGTTCGTGAATCTTGTACTGTTTGAATAATAGACCCAATGGGGTTAATGGCTGGAAAAATGCATTTAATTGCAATCAACAGTAGATCAATAACTAGAAAATATACCTAGCCAAAATGGAACAGACCTAAAATTAAAGTACCATTTTAAGCACTTTAAGTTCTTTTGTTTCACAACAGTATTAACTTTATATGGTCAAAAAAAAATTCAACATAAAGTGCAATTTCTATTCCGGTGGTATGCAAACTCTTTTTGCACAATTTGCATGCATCACGCTTTTATCAAGATTTTATCGGGTAGTTTTTTAAAACAAAATTTGTCTTCCATCAGTCCTAGCAATACTCTTTCATCTGATTCCTCTGTTATGGAGGCGATGGTTTTGTTGATTACCACACCTCTGAGATTATCGACTTTGGCTGCTGAAGATGACAGTTGACAACACTCCCACTCATTTATTCAATTTCCACATCATGCTTTGAGTGTACGTATATATGTTGTGGTTTCAAAATTAATCAAACAAAAACATAAGCCCTGATTTTATAAACATGAAAACAGTTGATAACCATTAATATAACAGAGTGAGACATGATATTAAGCATGAAATATTATATGAAAACCAATGGTGCTCTCAACTTTAAGGGAGTGTCAATAAATTATTGCCTGTGACCTGACAACACCAACACTACTTTGAAAACACGCAGAGAAAAGGTGTAGCAACTGTGAGACGGTCCCTAATGGACATGAACATCTACACAGAACCAAAACTACAACGGCACAATAATATACAGAAAAAAACATTTAAGTGCAATAATAAAGAGTATGAATGAGGGCTGCGCGATTTATCGTAATAAAATCGTGATCTCAATTCATACATACATAGATTTATGCAATGTCATTTCTTAATGATGACGATTCCCCCCAAAAAACAAAATGACACTTCTACCACATTTTGATCCGGGGTGTCATCTGCATGAAAACAAGTGCTCCCACTCTCTTCCTCAGCAAATGAACCCTGGAACATGAATGCAGAGGAAAACCCCGCTGGAGGTAGTGAGAATGACAAACCCCCCTGTGCTCGTACCAAAAAAAGTTTCAAAGAAGACGATGAAAATAAAAAGACGTAACTTGCAGCAGTATTTTGTCGAAGTAGCAGCACCACATGGTAATAACAACCACCTTAAACATCATCATATAGCGCTTTATGGTACCTACTTGGCTCGACTCAACTTGGCTCGCCTTGGTTGTGTTTTCATTATAGAGGATCCCTCCTCTGTGTAGCTGGTTGTCAGATGAAGGAGGAGAAAGTTGATGAAGTAATCTTAATAATATTTCTACCTTTGTGGTGTCACAGAAAGCAGTTTGAAGATTGTTTCAGGCCAGAAATTACTTGCTTTAACTTCATATATGTTTTTAATTTATTTAATTGGTTAAAAACTTGCTCCGATGTTAACCTCCATCAGCTGTTCCTCAGACCAAACGCTCAGAGCTCCCATTTTTTTTCAGATGACATTTTTAAATATAATTTTAACTTTGCACTAAAGTACTGTTATTACCTCCGCCATTACCTGTTTTTGCCGGCGTTTATCTGTTTGTCAGTCTGTCAGTCTGTCAGTTTGTCTGTTTGTCTGTGTTCAAGATAACTCAATAACTTATGGACGGATTTTGATGAAATTGTCAGGATATGTTGGAAGTGGGAAAAGGAAGAACTGATTTTATTTTGGGGGTGATCCGCAACACCGTCTGGATCCAGGAATTTTTTTAAGGATTCTCCTCACAAAGTCTCTCCTCGAAGGCGTCCATCTTGATATGCTAGCACAAGCGCAGTGCAGTTGCGTGTATTGATTTTGACACATGCACATTTGCTCGCGCCCTCCGC
>OOFC01041948.1:0-10250 GCA_900323345.1 Pseudochromis fuscus | reverse complement strand
GTTTTTGTTATTTCACCAAAAGTTGCAGATTCATACTCTATTTTTGAGTCATATTTTTATTTAGTTAATGCATTTGTAAAATGAAATGTTATAGAACCAATGCTTCATTTTAATTATAATTATAATTATTTGTATGAAATGTTAAAAATGTTTTACAGTGTTAAACTGTCTATTTTTGTAATTTCATACAGTTCCTGACATAATACATATTTTCATGTATTAGAAAAAAACCTCAAACATTTCCAAAAATCACATTTTTTTATGGTGCAGGTAATATAAAAATCAAAAACTATAAAAAAATCAAGAACTATAATTCAAATTATTTTATATAGCCTAAATTTAATCTGTCTGTGATGATCCTGAGCTAACTCTTTGAACAATTAGTAAAGAAGTAAAGTGAAAAGAAAAAATAAAGAAGTTCAGAATTACATTTATATTTTATGTGCTTTAAATAAATAATAAAGGACAGATCTGTAAAAGAAACAAAAACTGTAGAAGAAAAAAGGAATAAAGTGTGAAACTACAGTGTTGTTTTACAATGTGTCACCTGTATGTAAATAAATCCCAGCCTGTGGCTTCAGAACAGGACAGTTAAAGGTTTATATACAGTCTGAGGTCAGTGATTCTAAAGGAAACTGATCTCAGCTTCAGCTTGTACTGTGACTGACTGCATAAGAATAAATTTCACTTCAATAAAAAAGAACATTAACACCCAACATGACACGCTGGCATGTACACAATAGTCTTTTCTGTGGTGCACCATGTGGGAAAGACATTTGAAGGCAGTCATGGAACTTTCTGAGAGCTGCATCACTGACTTTATTTCACACCAAGCAATTTGATGTTCCTCCTCTCCTGCCTGCCTCTTACTCACTAACTCTTTCCCAAACCCGCCTCTGTTTTCCGGCTCGTTTTCTCAGGGGTGGTGATGTCAATTCACTCCCGGGCTCAGCGTTCGGAGGTGCTGCCAAATGGCACCCTGGTCATCCAGGACGTGCAGCTGCAGGACCGAGGAACATATATCTGCAGTGCTCAGAGCTTCCTGGGTCGTGATAGGTGAGACTGTTGAATAATTACATCAAGATTCAAGGTTTTCCATGATATGTTGAAAACTATGAAATATTGTTCCTCCACATGTGACAGTGCTCCATATAGTAATATCTGCGTCAATTACAACAACTACTAGTGCAAAAATGCAATTATTATTATTATTATTATTATTATTATTATGATAATAATAATAATAATAATATACTGAAATATACAGAAATGTAAAAGACATGGGAACTATGACCATACAGGATTCATATAGACAGTGTCAATATGTTTCCTGACAACATATTATTAGTATTATTGGGATTAGTCCTCCATAATTTAGCATTCCCACATGCCATATTATACTGCAGTTTACTTCTTTGCATCTGCCAATCAACATTTCACTGTAATGACAGTATATTTGTATGCAGTATAATCTAATATAGATATCAGAAAAAAAACTACATTGTATATTATACATGCATAGTAGACAAGATCTATTAGGTTTTTCTGTGAATTATAATTTTTTTGCATTTATTTGTAATTTGTTAAGCATGTAAATTGGGTGACATGTTCTCTTATAAATGAAAGATAACATAAAAACAATGCTTTTTTGATATATTTTAGAAGTGTATGTAAATTGCCGATGGAGGCCACATTGGATAGGGCCAGCTCTGATGTTACCCCATGCCTTCTGCAGCTCAAGTCAAATGGTTTCCTTTGAATGTAAGACGTATATGTCCAGTTTATTTTCCAACTCAACCCAAATTTGCTCGATGGGGTTGAGGTCTTTGAGGTCTTTGGGGCCAGTCCGTCATTTTCAAGGTTGCAGCAGATTCCTCCTGTTGCAGGCAGGTCCGGGAATAGTTAGAAGAGTTAGGGTCATTCTCCTCTTGGAAAATAAATCCATGCCCAAAAAGACAACTCTCAGGTGGTACTCCATTCCTCACCAGAATGAGTTGCAGAAAGCATGGGATAACATTAGTGTTGTCAGGAAATATATTGACACTATGCATTGTATTAGTTTGTTACTAAAAGCCATAAATGTGAGAACAAATGCTGCACTTGAACACCAAAAAGACAACTTTTCCAACTCCACTTTTGAAGTATATGCATAAACCCATTGCCATAATCTTTTGCTGCTGTAATTGCTGCAAAAGGCTGACATACCAAATATACATTTAAAGTGGATAAAACCAGTGGGACTCACTTCATCTGATGTGCTCAGAGCAACCATCTGCATGTTTCATGAACATTATCAAATGAAATTGTGTTTTGGAGGAGAAAATATTTTCAATATTCAATATTTTCAGATCTGTCATATGTTGTAATCATTTTGGACACCACTGTATATAGATATATATTTACACAATCTGAATGAAAAATATCTCCAGACATACAAGAATTCCACTTCTGCATATGTGGTGCAGCTGCTTGTAGTACAAAGTGTCCAAAGCTTATGAGTCTAGCTTGTGCTCGTGTGTTTTATGTGTGTGTGTGTGTCTGCCTTTTCACGTAATAATGTGAAATATTTCATGTGAAAACACATCAAACATTAGTATATCACATAATACAATTTTCCTTATACATTTTCTTTAAACTGTAAACACAAAACACAGTTTTCAAACTACATTCAAAAAAATCAATGGCATTAAAACAGTTTTGTCTATCAAATATTATTTCCACATCATACATCTTCTCTTCTGCAAAGATTGGCTTGCACTCCTTGTCCTGCTTCCCTCATTTTCATTCCATGAACAAGGTCTTTCATCAATTTCATTTGAAATTACTCTTCTTGGTCTTTGTCTACATCGTCCTCTTTATCCTCTTACTGGTCCACCACCTCTCACACGCACTCTTCCTCCTTCTACATCCGAGCTTTCAACTCACTTGTGAGTTGTTTTATTTTAGCAGCATCACATCATTATCAAGAAGGGTTTTCAGTATTGAGTTATGTGAACCTTTTCCACGACATGGAACCAGCATGAATTGACTCGTCTCTACTCCAATGGCAAAAAGTACCTGGAACTTGGTACCTGGTACCACTTTCTTAGTTCCTGCTCTGCTGCAGTTCCAAAAACGGGACCAGTCATTGTGTCATCACTGCACAGCATGCAAATATTTGTACCCAGAACAACAAATTTCTGCTATGTGGGGAAAAAAACACTGAAAAGGTCAGTTTAAGGTACAACAGCAGTGCTTTAGTGCACCATTAAAATTCTATTTAAAAAATGTCAGCGAGATCCTGAACTCCTACTGCCTGGTCGGTGGAACAGTTGATGGAGGTTGTAGTGGGATGTCACATCTCCAAAAATGAACTTCTCAACTGAAACATTCTTCAAACTGCTTTGTGAGACACCACAACAGTAGAATTCTCACCTGTTGCAGCTACACAGAGGCGGTACTGTCCTCTGTAATGGAAACAACCAAGGTGACGTGAGCCGAGTTTAGTTTAGTTTATTGGTTTATTTGTCAGGGACCATGTACAAATGCATTATTCTTACAAAGAAAACATGCTTTTTATCAGATTTAATAAATGACCACAACATCAAAATACATATTACATTACACTAACATTAGTATCCTCATCGCCCATTATTAACATTAGCTCATCAGTAACCATTTAAAATTTATCAAATGGTTATCTTCACCCCATCTCAAATTATTATGCAAATGATATTTTTCTCTGATTTTCCTAAATGGTCAATGAAATTGACAGTCAGTATAGCATTTGGTAACAGCTGGTTATCAAGAACGTGTTTCTTTAAATTTCGAGAAAAAAATGTTCAAGTCTACAGAAAACTTCAGCCTGTCTGGAGCTGGTCCCATTGTTTAATGGTTCTAAATTAAAAGGCTGTCAGTGCAAAGGCAGGGGATCTTTTCAGGATGGCACAGTTTCTGTGAGAAGTGGAGCAAGATGTTTTGGGTTGTTTTTCAGAATAAAATATATTGAATTTTTTCAATGGAGGCGAAGCAGTATTATTAACAATTTTGAAAATAGTTTTTAAATTTGTGTATAGGATTAAATGATCAAAACTGAGTATTTTGTATTTATTGAGATTACAATGATGATGACGAACGGCTCTTCTGTCGAGTACCTTTGGTGCCTGATTATAAAGAGATCTGATACCCCTTTTCCACCAAGCAAGAACCGGTGCTAGGTCCGTGCTGGTGCTAGACCTGGTAGTTAGTTGGTTCAGATCCCGTTTCTCCTATGAACTGGTTTGCTTTTCCATTAGCAAAGAGACAAGTTGGGGCCACGTCATTGCATCACCGTAAAATGTCTGTACGTCACTGCCTAGGTAGCCGGTTCCCCAACAACTGACCGCTAGCAAGCTAGTTGCTACTGTTACCCTGTTACTATCTGTCCATAAAAAAAAAAAAATTCAGCGGTTATTCTAGTTATGACATGATTGAATTAATAAAGCAGTGTTGCATTGCTATGTGCGGTATTTATTCAGTTTTGGGAAATCACATTGTCCTTCTGGTCGGATATGACGGCCGAGCGCACCCTTACATGTAATAATGCTTTAATGGAGGAGCACACTGTGTGCATGCAAGTGCTGTTCCTGGTTTTGCAAGCCTATATTGGGATCCAGAGCCAAAACATCCAACTGTTAGTTGATACCCTATTTTTATTACTGTACTCTTCTACTACCGCTAGCTGTGTTTCCACCGTCACTTCCCCAGCTCCTGGCGTAGTCGCTGCTTAGTCGGTGCTAAACTCTGGCCCAGCAAGGAGTTGGTGCCTGACTTAGCACCAGTTTTAGCTGCTGGAGCCGGTACTCACAGTGGTGGAAACACAATGAACTGGTGCTAGGTCAGGAACTGGCTCAAAACTAGCACTGGAACCTGCTTGGTGGAAAAGGGGTGAGTGTTTTGGGTTTGTGAGGACTGATTATGGCATTGAAGTACATAAAAGATCCCTCAATTGTGAGACTATTCCTGATGTGTCTAAAGAAGGAGCCATGATATTTACAGTTTTTCTCAGTCGCTTTGGTTCATTTCTCGAATCATCTTTGCCATTTGCAAAACAGTAAATGTTTCTCACCACAGTTCTTACAAATAGAAAAACACTATGGATTACCTTACGTCTCTTGCTCAATATCTGTAGTTCATCTCTCAAAAGTAAATCTCTGTGTCGAAGAACATGTCAGTGCCATCAGCCTGACCAGTCCTTGTGTCATTGTGTACAGACATGACAATCAAAATGTTTGTCTGTTGCAGATTGTTGGAGACTCCACCTGTTGCCTGTTGCCTGGAGAGAAAGACAGGTGGGGGGGTGGGGGGGAGAGAGAGAGAGAGAGAGAGAGAGAGAGAGAGAGAGAAAGCAGTATCAATCATACAATACAACGCAGTATAATAAACTGGACATTAGCATACACAGTAGTGATATTAATACAAATGGTAAAAGTAATACTGAAAATATATATTTGCGGCAGATTAGAGCAAAACACACCAATTAGAACAAAACACACTCAAAAAAGTGAGAGAGAGAGAGAGAGAGAAAAAAAGAAAAGAGAAATTGCATAAGCTGGGGAAAGTGTTTTGCATAAGGATCTGACATGTGCAGGTGTATATGCGTATGCATGTGTGCGTTTGTATATAGATAAGTTTCTCATTGGATGTAGCCAGGAAACAGCGTGAGTTGCGTGGCCGCAGAGCACCACAACTAGGCGGCAGATGGCCAAGGCCCAGGGCACCAGGCCCCCACTACGACACTGAAGAAGAGGGGACCCGCCATGTTTTCTTCCAGTCTTTTCTTGTGTTGTGAGGCCGTGCCCACTGTTTCCTGTTCTGACCTGACAAAAGTTGAACCCAGAGGGATCACTTTCTCCTGCTGCCCATATGCTTCAAGGATCAAATTCAACACGTTCTGCATTTTGTGGTACCTATGCATATTTAGGCTATTAAGAGTCCATATTTCTTGTTG
Organism: Pseudochromis fuscus; assembly: GCA_900323345.1. NCBI lineage: Eukaryota > Metazoa > Chordata > Actinopteri > Pseudochromidae > Pseudochromis > Pseudochromis fuscus. The sequence goes on along the minus strand of OOFC01041948.1, from coordinate 4,282 downwards.
GCTTCCTACCAGCTAAGCAACTTAACAAGACAGAGAAAAACCAAAACACTCACTGGATATCTTTTCTTTTTCAGACCATTCTCTGTAAAGTATAGAGAAGGGGAACATACGTCATGCCGCCGTGGATTATGGGATGCATCCGCCATGTTTGAGGTCCTCAATGGTAAACAGACGAATAGTGTCAGGAGTCAAAATGTGTAGGCTATTTGACACACATAATATTAATATTCCAACACACATTTTACGCGACATCAATAAAACAAGTGGGGCAGGATTTTAATATGTGGAACAGATACTTAAATGCGAGCGATCGCTGTTGTTTTCTTTGCGACTTTAGTGAACGCTCAGCAAACAACGGGAACCAATGGAGATCTGGATTTGGAGTTGTGATCATGGTTGCTCTGTGTTTAAACGATCATAACTTTATCAATGTTTGTCCGATTTCAGAAATTAAGACATCATTGGAAAGGTTAGAATAAGGATATGATTACATATTAATTTGATAAATAATACTTCAACCAGGGCTAGCTGTGTGATGGCAAGTTTAATAAGGCCCGCTGCCTAATGATGGCGGTGATAATGCAAGTCGAGCACTACCCAGTTTTCCGGAAGGAAAAAACAACACTTCGGATGATCTGATTGCTATAAAACTTCTGCAGTTTAGAGTTCACATGTTGTATTTTCATCCTGGCTTCCTTTGGTAGGATCCTGGATGCCTGATCATGGTATTTACGTGTGATAAACTGTGTGAAAAAGTGCACTTTTGTAATGGAGCGTTCTTATTGTTGAAACAGAAATGAGAATTTTAAACAAGACTGGAATATGATTTATTGTTTACGTTACTGCACAGGAATTTTTCAGAAATAACCAATGCAACACATTGAAAAATGCTTAATTAGTGGGGCATCCTCAGTGCACTCTGCACCCGCCAGTACCCACGAGTAAAGTCACTGCCGTGATCTAGGGGATTCAGACATACCTACAGCCTGTAACACCGTTTTTGAAAATTACAAATCTGTTAGAGCGCAAGGTAAGCATTGGTCTGTTCGGTAACATTGTTTTTTCCATATTTATGTAATAGATTAATGTGCCCTACCACATTAACGGACATGACAACATCTCAACTGAGCGAGAGATGGACAGGTGTTTAGTCCCGACCTGAACAGTTTACTAAAACCACGATTAACTGATTAACTTCTCCCAGACCAGTGATGAGACTTACTGTCACATCCCACCATGCAACAACTGCGTCCCATTGTTGATAAAATATAACAATGTCCAGAACATGTCCAGAAAGTTTGCATGCTAAAAAGTGTAGAAATCTAGGAATGAATGTGGCCGCTGAGAAGTGGGTACCAAATTCCGAAATGCTTGGCGATGTGGCATCACGATCCCATTCTCTATGGTGGATGAGCAGTTTCTGATATGCTCAGCCCAACCTGTCTAGCACCAACAACAATCACCGTTCTTCCCTACTCTGATGCATGGTTTAAACTTTGTAACTAGACTTCACTGTTTTGACTAATTGTTGTTAAACATTGTTAAATCATGATCATCTTTACTAAGCATAAATTAGATTTAATATGAGTTAATACGATAAAAATTCACCACTAAAAAATCCAGTATTTGAACAAGCTGAAACCAAATTTGTTTGATTATGAAAAATCGCATGTGCACAAAATCAAATACCAAATGATTCAGATAAACACCACATTGTTTTGCAGGCTCACACAGGCAGCTTGAGTGTGAGGAGAAAGATTCAAACTGAACCAAAGGACACTTGTGCAGCAACAGTACATCTGAGTGCAGACAAAGTTCTCAGCAAGAGCAAATTTGCAGATGAGCAAGAAGTAATGGAGAGGGAGGGCTGAGCTCTGAGGGAAAGCGACACAAAATCTTAATGTGAAATAAATAATGCTCTCAGATTGAAAAACCATGCTCTTGAAAAATGATAGGAGAGAAAATTCACAGAGTGGCTGAGTGAGTGAATAATTAACTCAGAAAGTAGATGAGTAAATAACTGAAAATGAATGTGTCAGTGAATAACAGTGGCAAAGAAAATGACTGACAGACAGAGAGGCTGACTGAGTGAGTGAATGAGCACTGTGTGTGTGTGTGTGTGTGTGTGTGTGTGTGAGTGAGTGAGTGAGTGAGTGAGTGAGTGAGTGAGTGAGTGAGAGAGAGAGAGACAATGATTGGGTCATATAAGATCCTGGTCAAAGTCCATTTATTTTGTTCAGCAGATTGAAGGCATGTGGGTTGACTGGTGTCATCTTTTTCTGGGTGACCTTCCTTTGCTTCATCTAGCTGCAGTGCCCCTCTCAGAATTTATCCTGCGGAGTGGGTTCAGAGTTATTTTTCCACACACACACACACACATAAAATTAGTAATGTCACTATCATTTCTTTGCGACACAACACTTTCTGTGGTAAACAGTTTTACCAGCAAAATCTTCAACATGATGATTGGTCAATAAGTCAGAAGAAATGACAAAGAATAATTTTAGACCTTGGGCTTAATGATAAAAAATCGTATTTACTTACTTGTGCCGTCATTGTAATGACGGCACAAGTAAAATAGTTTGTTTGAAGTTGAGGTCTGTTGGCAGACACCCAGTCAATACAACAACACAATCTGAAACAATTGGAAAAGGGATGGATTCTGCCTAAGCTGACAAACAAAACAAAAAAGCACTCGCCTTTTAATTTTTTGGTTGAAGATTGGTGAAAATTTGATTTTTAGCACACGTGGAATCACTATAGTTCTGTCTTTCCAAAATGTAACACAATAAATACAGCATTTTTTTTTTTCTTTTCTTTCTTTACATCCTTCTTTGAAATAGTTTTATTACATCTAAACTATTTCACCAACATATATTAAAGTAAGATATATAATTTGATTTCACTTGTGTTATTCTGAAGTAAATTACCAGCAATTGCCTGTAAGTGAATATCAAAATGAGGACATACTGGTATTTGTCAGGATAACTCCGGTTCCTGGTGTGTGTGTTCCGTGTTTTGTCTGTGTTAGTTCCTTGTTGTCCGTGTTTTGTCTGTGTTAGTTCCTTGTTGTCCGTGTTTTGTCTGTGTTAGTTCCTTGTTGTCCGTGTTTTCCCCCTTCCCTTGTGTTTCCCTCTCCAGGTTGCGCGGCTGGCTCTGATCGGCAATCAGCGAGACTCGTGTCACCTGGGGCTGATTACCTGGGCAGCCTACTTCAGTGCGGACTGCCAGGCAGTCAGCGCTAGTCTGTTGTTTACCCACCTCGGTACGTTGGCTCCAGTGATCTCTCGTTTCTAGTTCGTTTCTAGTGTCACTAGTGAATGTATTTCCAGTGCTCAGTGTCAAGACAGTCTTCACTTTGTGTTTTGCCCATCAGTGGCTTTTTTCCCTGCTCCCCCTGCAGTGGTTTTTTGTTAAGGCTCAGGCTCCTGCTACAGCAGAGATTTTTCGTTATCCTTGTTTTTTTATTCCTGCGATCTGCAGAGGAATTTTTGTTAGCGTTTTTCCTGCTCCCCTTGGGATACCTCTCTGAAGCACCTCACCTCCCTCTCCTCCTCAGAGAGCCGCGCAGCCTGTACCCCTCCGGCGGATCCAGTCACGAGATCTCCGGCTGCCAGTTCGCCAGCCTCCACGCTGAGAGAGCTCACCCCACCGGTGGATCTCCACCACCGCCTCCAGTCACGAGTCTACCGTGCAGCTCTCTTCCTGGTATCGTCCCTGCTGAGCCCGAACTGAGATCTTTTCCTCGTGGGACCGGTCGGGACCCACGGCGCATCCCTTGCCTTCACCTGAGGTTCACCCAGGTGGAGACCACACCAGTCCAGGGCTCCACAGCCCCATCCCCCAGGGAGACTCACTTAGTATTAACTGTGTATTATTCAATAAACGAGGAAAACTCCTCTTTAACCAATTGCTGGGTTCACTGCTCATTGGGTCCGTGCCCATTCATCCGAACCATGACAATTGAACATTTTAATAGAGAGTGGAATATATTTGTCACGGACCAGGAAGAAACGCCAGGACCCAGATGCAGAGGAGGAAAAAGTAACAGTCTTTATTTAACAAACTCAAATTACTGGCGGTCGCCGTTCAACAGAAAATCACCCAACCGGGGGAAAAAAACAAGAAACAAAAATTAAACCAAAAATCACCAGAAACTGGGACAAAACTGTGAACTCAGAAAAGTAACAAAGAAACAAACACAAACCAATCGAAGTATAGAGCAGGAGCAAAACATCGAGCGAGGGACCGGGCAATCGCTGGAGACACAAGAGATGCTGTA
>OOFC01041947.1:12713-31180 GCA_900323345.1 Pseudochromis fuscus | reverse complement strand
TTCTCGTTCAGGGACCCGCCATAAACAAACAAAAAAGTAATTTTCGACCCAGTTTAGAAACTGCAGATCTAGTTAAATTAAAAATCCGGGTTGTGCCTTAAGTTAGCATCTTGTTAAGTTGGAGTGTGTTTATTTCCCGAGGTAATTATAATAACAAGGACAATTTAACCTGCTCTGTTTTTCACCTGTTAGCTTTCTTCATTATTATTATTTTTCTATTAGAGTAATATCAAGTGAGGACTCATGTGCACATAGCTCAATTTAATTTGTAATGCCCTTCATAAGTAATAAACAGATAAAAAAAAAAAAAAAATAAATGGTCAGACAGAAAAGAAGTTAGGGAGCTTTTGCTAATTCAGGTCTTTGTTTCTGCTGCTTGCGTTGCCAGAAATGTAGATTCCAGGCAGTGTTTTGGCCAGCAGGCAGATAATCTTGTTAGGAACAATTAACTTGGTTGTATTGTTGAATGTAAACTCAATCCCTCACACAGCAGCATTCAAAACAGCACCTGGCACAACTAACAAACTCTGAGAAAATGTCAATGAGGATCAGCACTTCACTGATCACTGCACTGAAGCTGGAGCACAAGAGCTGACGGCAATGAAGAGAAAAACGCAAATGCACTAAAGTAAACTCTTGCACCCATGCCTCTTTATTGCTTCAAGAATCTATTAAAAGAGTCCGGCATCTGATATGGATTTAGTCATGATGAGCATCAAGGTAGATTTCTTCATGAACCTGAGACAGCATAAACCATTATTCCCTCCACCAAGGAGGTTATGTTTTTGCCGGGGTTTGTCTGTTTGTCTGTTTCCAAAATAACTCTAAAAGTTACAGATGGATTTTGATGAAATTTTCAGGGATTGTCCAGATGGGGATAAGGAACAAATGATTAGATTTTGGAAGTGATCAGGATCACCGTCTGGATCCAGGAATTTTTTGAAGGATTCTTTAACATTGGGAGATAGGACCATATGTGACATTTATGCATATGACTCCACCAAAAATGGTCAAGACACTTTGAAAAAAAATACAGGACAAGTTTCTAACATGGTCTACAATATATCAAAGATTGATCCGGATAAAGGAATAATTTCAGATAATATGATCCAGAATATGAAAAAAATCCATCTTTGAAACGTGCATCATAAAAAAAACAAATGAAGCTAGAAACATGCAACAGACATCTTTAAACAGCAACAAAGCTGTGGAGCTAATATTGATATAAATAAAGGCAAGACTAATACTGGTAATATCTTTAGGTGGAAGTCACAATATGGAAGGAAATCTTGTGCTTGGTGGAGGTCTGCGCTCTCCCAGTGCTTTTCTAGTTATTATTACATTATGTTTAGTGAAAACGTGTGTATGCTAACACAAGAAAAAGCTCAAAAACCCAAAGCATCAGGTTTCAGTTTGGGTGCAGGTTCACTGTCGAGGTATGTACGACAACAAAAGTCTTTCATAATCCTGAAGTATGTTGAACAAAAGGTAGAAAAGTACAAGCTTGTCGGATCAGGTGGTGCAAGAAACAAATTTGACAATTTATAGATATTAAAACAAAAAGCTTATGCTCTGCTGTAAATACATAGAGGTTGGGGACAGGACAGAACATTTGCAAAGATTAGATAAAGGGAACATATGCTTTTTTACAAAGAGAAAATTGCAAAGCACGTCCAGATAGAAACAGAAGAACTCAGCGGTAGAAACTAAAACAGTTAGGCCTGCTTACATGAGTGTGGCTAATTCAAAATGGCATCTTTCTAATAGGCAGTCTGGCCTCTGGGGGCGAAAAGGGGGAGAGAGCAACAAATGCAGACTGTGCATATATCACAGGTGCGAGGTAAATGTGAATAAAGCAATAATAAGGCATTCAGTATTTTTTAATCAGTGCAGAGGGACCTGATGGCAGAATTAAAAAACACACAGAAGCCCTCTGGACCTCCTAACATTCACAAGTAATTAGGGTAAAACAAGACCAACCCAAAACAATCTGTTTGAAAATGAACTATTACAACAACCTCAAATTATTCAGTCAAGCTGGTTTCTATTTCAGTCGTGATCAAAGAGAGATAGAAACTCCAACACGGTGACAGCAGTTGTCTCTACACAACAGTCCTGTTTGAGACACACAGATAGGACATGGATTCATCTAAGAATTAGCATCTTGGTTTAGGGATAATGTGAATTGCAAACAAAAAACTGAGTCGGCAGCGTTGCTCTGAGCATTTAAAAGAAATGCGGGAATCAATCAGTACTAATTAAAGACCCAATAAAATAAAATATGTCATTATCTTGTGTCATAAGGTGTTTACTTGAGGTTATTGACATTACTAAGGCTGCTAAGTGTTGGTAAGTAGAAGATAATGCAGTTGTACTTTCGCATCTTTAAGGGAAAAAAATCAAAGCTGAACTTTACTCCATATTCAAAGACAAAGAAACATGTTTTGGACACACACACAGGTTTTCTCCAAGACAAGATGAATGAGGGTGCTAAGCTCAGGACTTCTTTCCCAGCTCAATGTGACAGTTCAATCAGTCAGACTGGAGATAATTACAGAGTCCATGTTCAGAGGTCACGCAAGGTCAAAATGTTTCACTGATGAAGCTTTTTGCCAAATCACTGGGGAACTTTTTAAACTGCTTTTCTTAAACTTTTGACCACAACTACGGTTGAGGTGTGAATTTCAGACAATTGCCGGGGGGGAAAAGTATTTTTGAATGTGTATGTCATCATTGTCACAGTTTTTTCACCGACAGTGGGGCAGCTCCAGGTGACTGTAATGAAATCTGAGTATGGCTCCAGCAGCTATGGCAGCCGGGCTAACATCCAGAGAGGAAACCACAGGGCTCACACTGATGTAAAGAGGAAATCCAGGTAATGCAGCTTACATTTCTAAACTAATACTGGATTATTATTATTATTTTATTAACCTGTTTAGGCTTCATGTGGCTAAGTCATAATATTTTGATGATTCACCTGATTCAGTAAATCTTCCATTTAAAGTTGCCATTTTTTCACACATGCTGTAGCATTATAAGCAACAAGTACAATTAATAATTTCAATAATGAGGTTTATTAATGTGACTCATAAGTGACTAACCTCCTTATTTTTTATATCTTATTGGTTTTCTAAAAAAAAATCTATTACATCATGATTGAAATGCACCTTGGCACCATGGAAAACATCTTGTATAGATTTTCTAATAGCTGCACTCATACTTCTGACATTTAATGCATTTTTAAAGCCTTGGGCCATTATTGTAGTGTATGATACTCTACAGAAACTGTGGGAAATACTGGAGACACAAGGACTGAAATTAAAGGGTTTCAATGGTTCTACACTGGGACTAACACAGTTGTTCCTAATTGTGAACCTTGGGACCCAAACTACCTGGCAAGAAGTGTTTAGATTTCCTCAAGGGCCCTGATTGAGAACCGCAGCAATAAAACAAGAAAACACACGATAAATACTGCAATATTCAGGATGATAATTTCTTAAATCACAAAATATTTACTTCAGATTACTTTGAAACGATGCAATTTTCCCCTGAAACGTCCACACGATAATAAAAAAGTAGATTAAAAATGAAAGAGGCTCTGTGAGATAACTGCTATTTGTCAATAAGTGTTTTCAACAACTCAGAAGATGAAGGTCCCATCAGCATTTTTGAAAAAAATAATTAGGAGTGTTAAAATAATGAATGGAGAGTCATTAAAGTACTCAAAAGCCCAAGGAAACTTTTACACAGTGTTCTACTCATTAGGGAAAGATATAAGAAACCTCAATGTTTTGCTTAATAGTGTATTTGTGCATGTTGTGATCATTTCTTTGGATATTTTTTTCAGAGTGCTCGCAATTGCTGAAAGGTTCAAATAAAGTATTCGTAAAGTATATATTTCTCAAACCCTAAAACATTTATTTGACAAAACATATCTGTATTTTTAGACCAAGCATTTAATAAAATGAGAATAAAGATGGAGCTTGGTTCACATTCTCTCCACACTCATATCAAACTAGAAGAAATGGTCAACCACAGTGATACATCGCTTCAAAGGAAATCTCCCATTCAAAGGCAGGGACTTAAAGTTATTTAAATCGAAGTCCTGGTGCTTCTGTCATCCAGCGTGACTAACAGGATTTGACATGGTGAGGAGTGGACGGGTCCCAGGTTCACAAAACACATTCTGTCTGCCTGACCCTCTCTCCACACACACACACACACACACGCACACACATGCACACATACGCGTAAAAGCCCACCCGCCCACACACTCCCTCACAAGCACACAGGTAAAAAGCAATGTCACATAATCCACTGGGTATTCTCACTTGGACACAGTGTCTCTGTGACTCTGCACAGACCAGACTGTACGGTCATGTGTTTGTCACTACTAATTGTTTAGCACTAAACAGCTCGACCTGTGTGTTTAAGCCACTTTGATACATGACTGAGCATGATTCCCATTATATAAAGGTTTCTTATCCAGTCCACAATAAAAGAAGACAATTGTAAGAAAGGGGGAAAAAAAAAAAGTGTGACATCTTCTACCTGTTACACACACTTTACATCACCCCCACCTCTTGTCACCTTTGACTTTCTCCCCTCTCTCTCTGTGCTGTATTGAGGAAGGCGACAGCTTGCCGTAATTCAAAGTAATCGGATGACTCTCCCTTCATAATCCGAGACACACAGGCTGCTGTGAGCTAACCTGCTTTTGACGGGACCACTGCACAACTCCCAGACAGATCATACATATACAGAGGAAGCTCTACTGTCTACCACACTCTTTCTTATTTCACATGAGATGGGAGTGATCACCAACAAAGAACTGTGTGTGTGTCTGTGTGGTGGTGGTGGTGGTGGTGAGGGGGGGATTACTGCTCAATTAGAAAAATGACTTACAGACCACATGGCTATATTGGATTTTAACCAACTATAGTAAGAGCCCCATAAATACAACTTGATTCAGTTTATCACATAAAAAAAAAAATCCCTCTGTGAAGCCAGGATGGTGCAGGTTGCATAAAAAGAAGGGACTGAAGTTCATATTTAATCGATCCTTAGCGTTATGATCACAGTGCATCAGTAATAATCAATATCTCGAGTAAGATGTGAAATAAATGAAAGCTGCATATAGCATATGAATGCGCTGAGTCGCCTTGAATTAATTCAACTCGACGTCAATTTACTAAACCAGCACCAATAAGCTCATCAGCCTGTTTCAGCACCACGGACAGCGAATTCTCCAATTCGGCCTGAAAATCCATCCAAGAGAAAAGCTCCCAACTACTCACAGTACTTAAATACTGTAATGAAGAAAGGCAGGAGTTGTTTGTAAAGCATGTGTCAGCAGCTACAGTCTATCCTCTGTCTTTCTTTTTCTCTATTTTAGTCACAGGAGCAGCGTTTTTTCTCTCATTTCTGTCAAAGAGAATAAAGACCCCACGGAGGAATAATAAGCAACCGTATAATATTGTGGAGCAGCAGCCAGGAGATATAAAATAGCCTAAAACTAAAGTCACTACAGAGTAGCACAAACACGCCAGAAGTCAGAATAGAGCAGTTTCATTAAGGAATACCGGTTTAGGAAGGGTTACAATGCGCGACTTACCGTGTCATCCTCGTTGAAGCCATATGTTTAACATACAAATCTACTTTTCCACACACTGTTGCTGTCTCTGGGCCGCGGTAAGACACAGCCTGAGGAGAAAATCCAGGAAATAACATCCACACAACTCATCCACCCGCCCGCCTGGCTGGCTAAAAAAGACTGACCCCACTTTTTTTTCTTTTTTGTGTGTGTAAGGAGGGGTGGTGGTGGTGGTGGTGGTGGAGAGATCTCGCTGCTCGCGCCTCCAAGACGAGAAAAAATACCGATGAGTTTGTGTTCAAGTCACAAAAAGAGACTTGGCCCTCATGCAGTGAAGAGATATTCTCCCTCTCCTCTAGTCTTCTTTAGTTTCCAGTGTGGGACTTAGCCTACAAGGTAACTACGAGCTCTGTAGGAGAGACAGAGTAACAGTATATGTGCTCTAGTGTTCCCCCTTTGCTTTTCCAACCACAGGGAGAGAGAGAGAGAGGCAGAGAGGGAGGAAGGGAGGGAGGGGGAGACAGAGAGGCATCAGCTGAGGGGGGAGAGAGAGAGGCGATGCGGAGTCAGAAAGGGAGGTTTTGTCTTAAAGGTAGCCGCGCATTTACCGCAGGAGCAGCAGAGACGGTGATCGGCGCACCGTAATCTAATTACGTCCACGGCAAAAGGCGCACGGATTACCGGCTGGCTGCTCTGCTCTGCTCCGCTCCGCTCTGCTCTTTGCGCCCCATGGCGGAGAGGGGAGCACAGGAGCACTGTTACACTCCAATTTTAACTCATCAGTATCCTCTCACACTCACGTCAATTCAAAAAGACAGAGGGAACAAAGTCGACTGATGCGAGACGCTTCAAAGACAAAAAAAAGACGCATATTTTCTGCCATGATTGGAACATTTCTTTTCTTTGCCTCGCAACGCACAGTACATAACACTCAAAACCAAAAGAAGACTTGATTATCATGTAGTTTATTTTCCTCTGGCATTGCCTCTACAAGACACTGCTACAGGTGAGGAGTGCGCAGTTCAGTAGCCAAAGGGCGCACCGTGCAGAACGGTGCCAATTTGAATTCCCCGGATGCATATTCAAAAAGATCACTGTGCAATTAATACTTGGATTTCGTGCTTCTGTGGAGCTGAGAAGGATCCTCGTTTGTTTGGGATTAACTGTCTACTTCTTTCCGCCGTTCAAATTCTTTGCAAAGTATATTTTCATTAAGTCAGCCATCAGCCTCCTTGCCAGCAATGCCTTGGATGTCTTGCAATGGTGATAATTTCATATTCCCCACACGGACAAAATTGGACATGCAACGGTGATACTGCAGGTATCTTTATTACAGAAAATGAATAGTAAATGTGTGATACATGGGACATTCACATTGAAATGAATAAATAAAAAAGATTTTAAAAAATCATTAATAAATGACAAAAGGGAGAAAAACCCACTCAAGTAGTGTATGGAGGGAGGGGGGTACTCGAATCCTCTAGTAAAAGTAAAGTACAGATTACCTAATGGCAAAAAAGTACATAATATAAAACTTATACGCAAGTAAAATGTACAGATCGGTCAAAGAAACAAAATAAAAACATTAATAACTTTACGCAGGTATAAAATGATAGATTCTTGTGAATTTTAGATGTTGTATCTTCATCTTTGTTTTGTTTCATATACTATTGTAAACAGCAGTCAAATGACAGTAGAACAGGTTTCACAAATGATGGTTTTTGTATTTCAAGTAAATTGTAAGTGAAATAAATGTAGTATTAAAGTGCAGTGAAGTATACAAGTGTACCAATATACAGTAGATACTATACTTGATGCAAAAGAACCAGAAATATAGTGTTTTTCATTCCATGCATTGGTCTCTGTCTGCCCTAACATTACCCACAATCCACCTGTACCACCAACAGTTGAGTCATAAATTCAGGTGCTCGTGACAACTTGTGTAGCTTGAAGCCACGACAGAATCATGAGGTCCAACAGTCTCACTTCTTCCTAACTCCACACCAGCAATTTTATTTTTTCATTTTCAAACTTGCAGTCTTCAGCTCCACCACTTGAGGCACTTTGCGCAGCTCGCTCTACAACCACAAAAAGTTTCTGTGCAGCTTTTTTTAAGTCGTTTGCAAGACTTTAATGTGAAAAATGTATCACTGCTCAGCGGCTGAGTAAACTGCTCAGACTTTAAAACCCCAGGTCACCTGCACTGCATGTCCTAGTACACAGAAATAACTCCATACAGACACTCAGGACTGTAAGAAAACAGCACTGGCAACTGCACCGCGGTGGTAACTGCATACATATAATACTACATCCAGTGTAAAACTTTTTAATAAATCATTCTAGATAAAAGTTTCCCATAACTTCCTAAGCAATGGGCCACATAACACACATCTAAGGTTGCAATCAGTCTGCTTGCACAGGGGGGGATTCAGAATACACGCTGGCTAAAAAAAGGCATCACAGCACAGCAAGAGCCTTTTAAAAATAATTACTTTGAATATATAGATTTGAGGAACCAAACTGAACTCCTGCAAAAAAATCTTTAAAAAGAGTTTATTATACATCTTCAGGGCGGGTTAATCAATCTCTTGAAGTCTCTGTAGAAAACTTCTGTGTGATCCTGCTCTGCAGCCCTCGCAGTCCGTATATTATAAAGATTTTTCTCAGCCCGCTGATCTGCTCACTGTTTGTTTTTGAAAAGAGATTACTTTCCAGGCAATTGCGAAGGGGTTATTTGTTTTGTGAGTCATTGTATTTTCCCAAACTACATATTGGCACTTAAAGAAGAAAATATATCAACATAGAAGTTGAAACAGTCGAGCAGAAGACAAGAACGGTAAACTGACTTAACTCGCTCTGTGTCTGTGTGTGTTGGGTCTGCTCGACTGTAAAGTGCACTGAATTGAAGGAAGACGATCAGAAAATTTAGTAATCCTTTGTTAAAGTCAAGTAATCCTTAATTATTGGTAATCCTGTGGTTAAAGCCGTGTTTCATGCTCAATATGAAAGTTGAATGTAGTTATCAAACTGTAGCACAAAAGGTAACAAGTAACAAGCTTTTTAAAGGCTCAGCACATGGTTTTTTTAGGGTCTATAGTTTTTCTGTGTTCACAGCTTTTGATAATTAAAAGTTAGTTTTCCATGTGTTTGACCTGCCTGCTGTGTCTACATGTGGGTCCTGGTCTGCAGCAGTGTTGGTTTAAGGTGCTTAGATTTTGGAGTTTTAAGTACCAACCATGCTGTAGCAGGAAAAGACGACCGCTGCAATTTCTTTTGTTCAACCACAATGATTCATCTGCAAGAAAAGAAAAAAAAATGCTCATCTTATTTTGATCATCCAGAGAAATTTGCAGCCTTCAACACTGATGCTGAATCCCAGAGTGCAGTGCAGCAGGCATGGAGCAGACAACTGTAGCTATTACAGCACAGCTCAACCACAACTGATTTGATTCATGGCTTTATATTTTTCCTAATAAAATATGTGATGGGAAGAGCGATAGCTGTAAGAGAGCCATCTGCTCAATGGTATTAAAGTGCATCTAGTAATTGGTTTCTTTATTTTTTTAATTTGATGACAAAGTCCAGATATGATGGATGTGATGGACCTGTTTGTGCTCCAGTGCGGCTGCAGAGTGACATACCTGTCCATCTGCTCTGCAGGATTACAGTATGGTGACTGTATCTGCAGTCACTGTGTCTGAGCTACAGTTTAACAAAAACTGTAAAAGCCATCCAACTGTACATCCAGTAGAAGGGTTTTTAAATGAAATGTCCCATATTATGGCGGTATACCGCCATACCTGATGGCTATAAACTGATCTGGCCAGTGATAACAGTTACTCTCATTTGAAATCTGATTACATAATCAAAAGATTGAAATTACTACCAGTAAAAGGGGCTTGCAGGCAAAGAGCCAGGCCAATTATAGCCCCTATACCACTGTGATCTTACCTGTGTGTCCATCTGCTCTGCTCTGCTCTGTGGGATTACACCAAATCCTATTGAGCTGAGGGGACGGCAGCCAAGATCAGCAGGCCTGAACCAATCATGACAAACCCCCAGTACAAGAGAAGTTTGTCTTTTCCAACAAAGCACAAGATGGATAAAAAGGAATCATCATTCAGCGATTATTAATGCTCATCTGAGACGGTATAATCAGTGGACGCCATGCTAAATATCTGTGAAAGAAAAGAGGCACAAAGTAGAGGAGTCTGTTGGATTGTGACATGACTGATCCCTGGAGAACTTCTTTATATCGCAGACCATCAGACCATCACCCTTTTCTCCCTTTATTTATTCATTTTCTGTAAGTGTTGGGTCTCACTTTTACTTATTTATATGATTTTACTTTAAATTCATGTGACAGTAACTTAATTTGTAGATATGCTTTTCTCTGCATTAATAAGCCAAAGTAATAATAATAATAATGAAAAAAAAAAGAAAAGAAAAGAAAAAAAAAGTTTAAGTTCCAGTTAAATTGCTTCTGCTTTGGTAGCAAGCTGCATTTAAGCTTAAAGCAGTCCTCAATCATTTCAAAATAAAAGCCCACTACTAGTGTGTAGGTCCACAGAGATCATTAATTTCTGAACCAGCCTTTTATTGTGTGGTACATTATGTTTACTTGAGTAAATATGAAATCCATGTTCCTTGTGTTATTGTTTTGGAATTCACAAACAATGTCATACATGTCAAGCTCAATCTTATTCTTGTAACTGTGAAAATTCTGATCAGGCATCATGGTAAATTTGTGATAACACAGATTAATGGAAAGATTTATGTAAACAAATATGCTGTGAGAGCAAACAGAACGACAGATACTCTGAGGAGCCACAATTATAAAAATGAGGCAGTATTTTTGCTTTAAAATGTCATGTAATTACACCCTCTGAAGAACAATCTTATGAAATTGTGCACTGCTTCAATCTCAGTGACTGAGTGTCTGCCATTACTTTGTACTCTGTAAGAACCAGGCAGAATAAAATCCACCACCCTCTTTGATAACAGTAGCAGCAAAGGAAACATTTTTTTTTCCTTCAGCTAAATCAAACAAAAAAAAATGTTAAGCAAGAGCAGCAGATGCGAAGACAATTACAAAGACAGAAAGCGAGACATTAACGCACAGAGAGGAGAGAGAAGCAGAAAAAACATGAAAGAAAATACTATATTTACTCTGCCCGCCACCATTAAATCCATCTAGTGTTGGAGCTCTTCCTAGTTCATTTGGAAGAGCAGATGTTAATAGCTTAACAGGGCTAGGCAGTAAGTGTTTAATTAGGTCTGGGGAAAAATGATTTATTAAACACATCTGGGCCTATAAAATAACACTCTCTGGACTCTGTCCTTTATGGCTCCCGGGCTGGTTTCTCTCCCAAACCTGAAGATACAACTGTCTGCTGCAGCTTGAGCTCTGAGTCTTGACAAACAGAATCCCTTATAGACGCCGTCTGTGTCCTGCAGTGATGTCACCACAGCACCTAGTGGGAGGAGAGGCGCAGTCGGAGTTGTGTCAGTGACGATCAAGCGGCGCGGTACAGTTTTAGTGTCGGGGATTACTGGGATTTGTGCATGTCGCCTGCCTGCTCAGACCACATCAAAGCCACATGGCGCTAGGTGCTGCTCGGGTCTGTCCTTTCATGGATGATGGCGTTGACTTTGATTGCCCCCCTCCCCACCCCAGCCACCTCAAGACGCAGCTCTTTATCTGACAATAAGCATGTGTGGCTGTGGTGAGCGTGACCACATGACCACTTATGCTTTGCTTGAGACGGTGGCCTTTCTACTAGACCTTTATAAATGGCAATCTTGCAACTCCTCTTTACCCCAGTGGGTGATGAGGTCTTTTTTAACAAGAAGACCACATGTATTATTTAATTTAAAGTGTTATGTGTTTGTTGGACACATTTTTGAACCTTCAGCACAAGGACATTAGGGTTTTTGGCTCCTCTTTTCACTGCCATGAAAATCAGTGTATGAAGAAAAGACAGTAGCTTGATCGGCTGCTGTTATTCACAAGCTGCTTCTGTCGTGAGTCATGAGATCTGTTCCCATCATTCACCGTTTAAATGAGGTTTGCATCATGTGGCGCGTGCACGTCAAGACCTTGTTTCTCAGTTAAATCTGAAAACATCCTGTGCTCCTCAACACATTAACGCTCTGCATAGTGTTTCAATTAAAGAGAGAAAAAGTAGCCCTGCAACCCTGCACACACTGGATAAACAGGTATAGGGGATGGATGTCAATATGCTGAGGCTGATATTTTCTACAAATAGCATATAGTGGTCAGTTTAGGTTGGGTTTAGACTGATTGGTAGAACTCTAAGATAAAATTTTTTGGTAATTTGTCACATATTGAAATCTGAATATTTGCTCTTCAATCCTTCAGTTTTTTTTCATTACATTTTTGTACACGCAAAGTGATACAGGAGAAAATCTTCAAAAGAATAACTGGAAAACAACTGAGGCTGTTATGTGACAGGTGACTTTAATAACTTTTGGGACACTTAGATTAGGATTATTATTTATTTGTGCATCTATTCTATCTGTTCTCTGTTGGCCACAACAGTATTAAGTTATTCTAGGCAGTATCTATGAAGTCTAGATGGTATCCCTCAGGTTATTAAAAAGCTAATGAAAAAAAAAAAGAAATTCTTACAGTTTTAAATAGCAGAATTCATGGACCGTGGAACCAGTAGAGCTGGCAGGGCCCAGGCCCGACCAAAAATGGACCAAATGAAGTAAAAAATAAGGAAGATAAAAGATTAACCTGGAAATAAACACCAGGAAAATAAATCACGTAGGGCTGCTGCGTTGTGTCCCACCCACAAACCTATCAGAAAGCATTAACCCTTTTACCCCGAACATTTAGCTGCTGACAGAAAGTGACATGTGTCAATCTAATCACTGTGACTCCTCGGCCACTTGATTCCAGCTGATTCTGAAAGCCGACAAGTGGAGCTTCTGTACATTACCGTAATGTAGGTAATATGTACGGAATGCTACTAGTCCTCGTTCCCTTGCATTATTGCCATAATGTATGTAATATATACAAAACGCTCCACCTGTCGCTTTCCGAATCAGCTGGAATCACGTCACTAGCGCAAATGGCTGAGGAATTACGGTAAATTGGTTTATGCTAGTCACTATGTATCAATACGCTCAGTGTTAGAGGGTTAAATGATATTTTCCAAAACAGAGAGATATGGAGATTACCAGAGACTTCACTCAGTTTAATGACCAAAGGAAGCTGTTCTTTGGCAGCAATTAAGAAGCAGTGGTGAGTTTAACATTCATATGACATTTTATTGTTTGAGACCACTTCTCTTTGTCGCAGGATTTCTGCAACACTGTAACAACAGTAAGTCAGCTGGCTGCTTTTATAGGGTTGTGTTTTTTCCCTTGTGTGTGTGTGTGGGCGCAAGGTGCGTTTATGGACTCATAGCAGGAGTGGGCTCCACCAATTTAGATGTGCTCCACGGTGCATGGCAGAATTACACCTTTGGATGTCCATTCATTAAAAACCTACATTATTCCATTGCTTTGACATTACAATACACTACTTAATGGATTGCACTTCACTGCAGCCTTCCATCTACAATAGAAAAAAAGCACATCTGGAATACTAACAAAAAAGTGACTGCAGCCAGTCGACCGTCAAAATCCATAAAGTGCATGCAAGTATTTCCTCAAGCACTGTACAAAGTGGGCCATCCTGCTGAGAGCAGCTGCCATCCTGCCTGAAAGATATTCATTGATATCGGCCTCCCTGCACAGTTTGAAACATGGTCTAAACGCTGCTCCAAAAGAACCACGTAGGTGCAGGTTTCAAAGGAAACTGAGGTTTAAATACTGAGGTTATGAATGACTTCACATCAACTTCCACAGGGTAGAAATGAGCAAATGATTTCATTAGTATTGGTTTTGGCGGTCAGATTTTTGATCTCTATGCTGATTCAGGGAGTTTCATATCCTACCAATTAAAGATTTTTGGGGTAAACACTGATTTACTGATGCTGGACCAAACAGAGTCTGGAGAACAGCCAGTGAATCAGCCTCACTGCTGATATGTGTATTTCTTCCCTCACCAGACCAAACACCTACAGCACAGACCCAACACTGTTTACCTGGACCTGCAATAAAGCCATCCTCCATATATGGTGTATATGCACATTGTAAGGCTCTGACCTTGAACTGGCTTGATGAAAATGTGGCGCTATACAAAATAAAATTGAATTGCGTTTGTTACAGTAACTATCTAAACAGCCAATCACGTGTTAGATACCAGCACATCCTTACGAGGAAGTTCAAGCCAAGCATCAAAATTGACTTTGAATGTGGCGTGGCTGTTAAATGCCAGACAGGCTGGTGAGAACATTTCAGAAACTGCTGATCTACTGGGATTTTTACACACAACCATCTCTGAGAAAAAAAAAACACCCAGTGAGCAGCAGTTCTGTGGGAGAAAATGTCTTGTTGACGCCAGAGGTCAGAGAAGAATTGGCAGACGGGTTCAGGCTGATAGAAAAGCAACAGTAACTCAAAAAGCCTTTTCTTACAGCGCGGTGTGAAGAAAACCACCTCTAACGGCTGCTTTCATCAGGATACCGTGTCATGTTACAAAGCTCATGTCATCTTCGACTGGTCTCTTCAACAGGACACTGAGGATCCTCTCAGTCCAACAGAGCACTTTTGGGGTGTGTTGTTCAATATGGACATTGTTGAAACAGTTTTTTATAACAGTGTGATGATGACTTTTAAATTAAAAGTTAATCAAATTAAATGAAAACCAGAACAGTTTGTTGACATTAATGACACCAAAGCAGCTGTATAAACAACTCAGTAAAACTTGGTTGGTAAAAAAAAAAAAATGAGCAGGTGATTAAAGTTATTAAAACATTATGTTGTTGAGTAAACATCTTTTTATTAACAACAAGGAGCAGCCTGCAGACCAGAGATGAGAGTAGATTTCGTTGACAGCCTTTGGTCCAATAATTGAAATTCATCAAACTCTAATAGCAACATTTAATGAATTCAATGAAAAAGGTTTTAAAAAAAATAGATGATTATTAGATTTGAGGCAAAGCAAACATTTAATTAGAGATTATCTTACACTGTAGGTTGACAATCACTGGGAGGGGATTTCTTGTGAGAGGTGGTGGATCGAACTTTCGCCAAGACCCGCTCATCTTTTGTCACGCTGCTGAAGTCCATGTTCTTCAAATGAGGCAACACAGAAATCACATGACTCCTAAACAAAAATAAAATGCACAAAACCAAGTTTGAATCAATTGACATTTTGTGTGCATCCAAATAATAAATGGCAGATTATACAAAGTAGACTCGTTTCCAAGTTATTTCTTTACATTTCAAAGAAAAATGTTGCAGTTTTCACTAAACTATAGTCGTTTCACAGTTCTGGTTACTATTGCCATTTCAGATTAAAAAAAAAACCTCCACACACATAAAGCGATAAACCACTATTTATTTTAGTTCAAGATCAAAGCCATGGTTTGTGACACCTTACAACGTGGGTCCTTTTCACATTACAGATGTTAGCAAATCTACAGAACAGATGTTTGATCTCCAGTAGTTTCATTTAAGTAACTGTTACAGGATCGAAGCAGTTTAACTTCCCAGTATCTCACTGTAAAGCAAAGGTACGACATAAGTGAAAAAATAACACATTTATATAACAGAACTTGTCTTTTCTTGCTTTTTACACCACTAACTGTTCAATGTCTCTGCAGCTGACCATCAGTATAAAGCCACATGCTGCTGACCACCACAAGCTATCATCAACAACCAAATAATGTCATTTAAATGCTATTGTTGAGTAGGTACTGTTGCTTTTGGTAGTATTTTCAGCTTTACTTTTACTCAGGCACATTGTAAAGGGAGTACTTGTAAATGGTAAATGGAGTACCGTATTATCCGCACTATAAGGCACACCTTCAATGAATGGCCTATTTTAAAACTGTTTTCATATATCAGGTGCATCGCATTATAAGGCATAGTATAGAAACTACTGTAGTGGCTGGGGTTGTGTTATCATCCATCTAGATGAAGCTGTCAGTGAGTCAGTCAAACTTTATTAATAGAAAACAAACCAACGTTCTGACAACTCCGTTCACTCCCAAAACAAGCTAGTGCATTCACAATACAGTACCGTATGTACCGGTAGCTCTTACCAGTATTTGCGCCGCCTTCATTGAAAATAATGTATTTCCAACTACATATGTCACAGTTCAAAGCTACATGAACAGCTGTTTTATTTTTTTCTCTGAGGTAACGTCAGTGACGTCGTATTATCTTTTACCAACAGCAAGGTACAACAGGTAGTGCAACTTTTTATCACGTAGTTAGTGCATCACAAACGTGGAGGGAACTTTCCAAGTTTCCAACAAGTAAATAAACAGTCTGATACCGCTACGGTAAATCAAACGTTAGTGCAATCACAATATACACCCCCTGACTAAGGTAACCATAATTAACCAATATTGATCCATATATAAGGTGCATCGGATTATAAGGCGCACTGTTGGTTATTGAAAAAATTAAAGGCTTTTAGGTGCATCTTATAATGCGGAAAATACAGTAAATATAAAAAAATTGTATTTCTGTGTTATTGTGCAGGCCTTTGGGTCAGTGTCACAGATGAGTGAGAGTGAGGTCATGCAGCTGGGATGCATAGTTCAGGGCTTCCCTGACTCAGACCTAGAGGACCTCCCTTTCCCTCTGGACAGCATGGAGGACTTTGCCCACTGTGACTGGAAAGAAACACAGGTGAAGAACAGAAACAGCTTCACATGCTCGTGATCATTACACTAATTACACTCATTACATAACTCATGTCTCTTAGATGGAGTATGTGTGGAGGGGCGTTGCTAAACATAACAATCTGAAAGTGCAGCAGCTGGGATCTTCAGAGCTGGTGGCACTGAACCGCTTCATCTGTTACCTCAGCCCCAGCGAGATCAGACAGATCGACTCTGATGCCTTCAGGTTCATGAACCACACACAACTCACTTTGTGTCACTTTCTTATGGCCTCATGTATTTACAAATTAATTTCTGTCTGGGTATCAACCAAATAAAATGGTGTAAGTTAAAAAACACACCTGCAACTACAAGGAAATTACATTGTACAAAAAAATGTCTCCACTTCTTCATTATGAAGCACTATTACTAAATTATAGTGGAGCTGATATAGTTTTGTAGCAAATCAAGAGTATATCATTCAAACTCCTGTGGGTGTCTGTCACAGGGACGCTGTGGGCTCCATGGATAAAATTCGCTGCCCCTACAAAGCTCTGCAGCAGTTAAAAGATGTTGCAGTGAGAACATTTGGACCTCCCAAAACCTGGACTTGCGCACAAATATCTGGGTTAGACAACATGATGGGTACGACATTCACCTCTGCTTTCTCATAATAGTAGTCCTCACAAGGAGTCCAGTTTGGTGTTGTTGCTCACCAACATGTTAATAAATGATTATCTTCTGTGTGACTCCTTCAGCCGGCCTGGATGGAAGTGAGCTGGCTTCTATGGACCCAGCTGTCTTGTCATCTCTCAGTGAGACTTGTATCCCACTCATCCCTCCAGAACACTTAGCTGTAAGTACTGATCTCCTTCTTTTCACCGTCTTGTAGCTAAGGAAAAGTGTAGCTCATTCAATCTGTATTTTTTTTTTATGTCAATATGATATAAAATGATCACAACTTCAAACGACTGTGTTAATTCACTCCCACTGCTCTCATATTGTAGTTCTATGGCTGTTGTCAGTAAAAAATTCTTCTTCCCAGCACAAGACAGGACAGTTAGTGAGCAGTTGGTACAACATGAAGAAGCATTTAGCAGCTACAGACACAGATATGCCCTGTGATAGGCTGGCAACCTGTCCAGGATGTATCCCGCCTCCTGCCCGATGACGGCTGGGATAGGCTCCAGCAGACCCCTGCGACCCAGGTGTGGACAAAGCAGGTGTAGTGAATGACTGATTGACTGACTGACTGACTGACTGACTGACTGACTGACACAGATATTTCCCTTAGGGATTGGTAGAGACCAGCAAGTGAGTGAATATCAGACCTGAGTCATCAGGTGGACGCATGAGATGATGCTATGTCAGTGTCATGTTCACAACTATTTTCACAAGAGGCCAAAAAAAATCAGTTGTTTAAATCAGGTTTAATTTCACTTCACTGTATTTGTTTGACATCCACTGCTGGTGTTTTGTCAGTCAGTCAGCCATCTTCTACACCTGCTTCTCCACACTTGGGTCACAGGGCTCTGCTGGAGCCTATCCCACCTGTCATCAGGCAGGAGGCGAGGTACACACTGGATAGGTTGCCAGCCTATCATATAGACGAACAACCATTCACACTCCCACTCACACCTACAGTCAATTTAGTTTGATCAATTCTGTGGGAGATCAATTGGACTGTGGGAGGAAACTGGAGTACCCGGAGAAAACCCACGCATGCACAGGGAGGACATGCAAACAGAAAGGCCCGAGCCGAGATTCAAACCCCAAACCTTCTTGCTGTGAGGCACACGTGCTAACCACTGCACCACCGTGCTGCCCAGCTGTTGTTTTGTTTTTTATATTATTTTCTTCTTTCTAAAATTAGCTCCCCCCCAACACTATATACTCTAGACCAGGGTTTCTCAACTCCGGTCCTCGGGACCCCCTATCCTGCATGTTTTAGATGTTTCCCTCTTCCAACACACCGGACTCAAATGATCATTTCATCATCAAGCTCTGCAGAAGCCTGATAACGATCCTGATCAGTTGAATCTGGTATGTTGGAAGAGGGTCACATCTAAAACATGCAGGATAGGGGGTCCCGAGGACCGGAGTTGAGAAACCCTGGTCTAGAC
>OOFC01041947.1:0-12693 GCA_900323345.1 Pseudochromis fuscus | reverse complement strand
CATGCAAACAGAAAGGCCCGAGCCGAGATTCAAACCCCAAACCTTCTTGCTGTGAGGCACACGTGCTAACCACTGCACCACCGTGCTGCCCAGCTGTTGTTTTGTTTTTTATATTATGACTCAAATGATCATTTCATCATCAAGCTCTGCAGAAGCCTGATAACGATCCTGATCAGTTGAATCTGGTATGTTGGAAGAGGGTCACATCTAAAACATGCAGGATAGGGGGTCCCAAGGACCGCAGTTGAGAAACCCTGGTCTAGACATGTAGTACACATGCTGTATATGTATATCTACACTGTACATGTCAGTAAAAATGTGAAGACTGTACTTGTCTTACTATTTTCTCCCCAGAGTCTTTCTGAATCTCAGATGGTGGCTCTGGGCCCTGACAATGCCGTCATGCTGACTTATAAACAGCGAGCTATGCTAAGTGAGGGTCAGTTGAAGGCCATTAATAAAGCTACATATGGGTCTAATGAAAACTCACAAAACTCAGGTAAGAAGACACATTGATAGGTCTGCTTTACAATGTTTGGAGGCAATAAAGTTTTTTCCTGGTTTCACACTGTTTCCCACAATATACAACTGAATAAAAAACAAAATGAAGGTCTATATAAATAGTTTGTACTTGTACAGTATGGTAATGTAAAAGGTGTTGTTGGCAGTGAATGTTCAGATAATTATTATTATCACATGATATTTTCCACAGGAGAGATCAAAAACAGAGTTACTTACTGTATGTTCACCTCAGCACCACTTTCTACAGACTGGTGACTGAGTTCCTCATGTTAGCTTTGATGAGATTAGACCTGTCTGGATGTTTGAAGCTGGTATAAAATGCAGTTGTTGCCAAAGCATCAAGTCTAAGATTTTTAGGGTGAATCCCAATTGTGAATTCATTTCAGGCAATTAATTGTGTTAGTTATATACTAATCATTAACTGTAGATTGTTAATTGTACAACTCATACAGTTAAAGTCACTAAAAAATAATTAAGTTAATGAATCAGTTGTGAAATGATGCAAATGTGTCATGTTAACGCACAAGTTAATTAGCAGAAAAAAAAGTCTGATCATGTTTCAACGGTGCTGATTATTTCTTTATTTAAAACACTAGAAACATGAGATAACTTTATACAAGATTAATCGTCAAACTGCTTTGAAAACACAGTAGCTGGATGTGAAGTTTGACATCTGCTGAAGTCTGACATCAGCAGGTTGGACACATTTGAATAAATGTGTCCAACCTGCTGTTTGTGTGTGTATAAAAATAAATGCTTTGAAGCTTCATACTGAAAAATATTTGCCCTCTACATCTCACTCTCAGGAGCTCCATCAGTGAGTGTGGAGGGGATCTCAGCCCTGGTGAAGCCACTTCTGGTTCTCCTCACGGGTTTCCTGCTGCTGTGAGAACAGTCGTCGTATCTGCCAGTGAAATGTGCTGAACACACACTGTCAGCCTTATTTCTGACAAGCTATCATTGTAGAGAACTTACTACACCATGTGATACTTGCAGGTTTATCTTAGTTGTGGTGAAGGCATGTGCTGCATAGATTAATTGCAGATGTAGGCTTGTAGCAGTCTGGCTGCAGCACACAACATAATCAGATAACACAGATATGTGAGACTTATATAAATGCTCAGCTTTAAATATTCTGTTATATATTCATAGGAAAGTATATTTTAATAGAACAAAGAGAGATATTAAATGCCTGTCAGATTCCCTTTGTATGGTATAAAAAGCCCTAAAAGGACATGACTAAATCTATTTTTATTTTCTCTGCTTCGCCCTGATAACCAGTTAATTTCAGTGGTTTTATTTTTCTCGAAATATCAAGAAAACAAAGTTTTGTCTTTTACTTGGACTTGTGATATATTCTGACAAATGATTAAACTCAATAAAGATGATCAATATTCTAACATAGTTACTGCTGAATTTATATCTGAAGACAAAAAGCAAGTTACAGACAATTATCTTTTATTAATCTTTTTATAAACATTTGATTAGACATTGTTTTGTCAATGCAAAAACAGATACAGTTAAACACAATGTGCTAAAGCGTTGGATCATCTCCTGAGAACACACGCACACACACAGGTCATTGATGACTACAGCACATTAAAGGGATCGCTATTAAAAACAACTCTAAAGGATGCATAGATTTTAGCTCTTGTTGATGGTCAAAAAAACTCCAGAGTATCAGCAGGAAGTCAGAGGTGAGATAACCAGCAGGAAAAAAAAGGCCCCACTAAACACAAACATAAAATCAAAACAAAGCAGTCGACATCTTTTCAGCTCCCACAAAACAATATCTACACAGACCTGTTAACACTCGGCTCTCCTCAGTATCATGCAACAATTTGTGCTGAACATTTTCTGACAGTTTTGTTGTTGCGTATTTCTGTGTGGATCCATCTGTGGATAAAAGTCAACAGTCTGTGCAGACAGCGAACATCTGATTAGAAATCGTTAGTTCGTTATGTAGAATAAAACATTTTTTTACAGTGCCAAAGACTGAGGAAATATATTGTTTGACTGATGTTCTCACGAAAGCAAAAAAATAGAAATACCCCATATGTACTGATCTGGTGTTTACAGTAATATCATAAAGCAAGATTTAAACAAACATATGCCCGCATACCAAAAACAACAAAATACATAATTTGACTTCCATCTCTTGCTCACGGAGAAGGAATAAATCAGTTAATCTGATGTAAATACAGTACATTTCATTTAAAACGGCATTAAACGTTAATTGAAATGAAGTTTCACCTCGGTAAATATAGTGTGTCAAGATATTGCTGACCATTTTCCAAAGTTTAATATTAGCATAATCAATGTTTTCATAGTTGCATTCCAGTTTTACAAGATGTTATCGGTTCATCTTTCTCTCAGTACATCAGCAGTAAACATTTGCAGGGTCCAGCATACCCCCGTGTGGATTTGAAGAGCTGATGGTCAGTGTCAGACTCGAACATGACTCCAATGTATAAAAATATATTCCAAAGCTCAGTCGAAGCTAATATAAAGTTTCATCAGTGTGAGTCAGGTTCATTCAGTGTGTGTCTATCAGAATATCTTTATAGTTTAACAAAGCAAAGGTTCTGGTTCAGTTAGTACCACAGTCTGTATGTGGAGATGGACAAAGTAGCTTCTGGCTCCAAAAAACTCTGGTTCCTCTGTATTGACTTCAATTCAAAAATCCTCACTTTCATGAAACACTCAGTCAATACATTTTCTACAATTCATTCTGATGTCATGAGCTAAGTCATCAGTGATCTGGTCCATCTGAGAATATATTCATCATTCAGTAGAGATTAGGCTTCAAAAACCAGAAGATTTTAGGGGTGTCATTAGTTTGAGCGGCAGGTTTGCTCTCCAGTCAGATCAGCTCTGAGTCTGATTGGGCAGTGTCCTCAAGTTCAAAGGTCAGACCCGCCTCCTCACTTCTCCCTTCATATCCAAATATGGTCACTTCTGGCTACAACATGGTGATGTTCAAATACTGTCCACAAAACAACGGGTGACGTCACATTAGCTTTGCCCATTCAATACACAGTCTATGGTTAGTATCCATCCATTGGAGCTCAATGAGGAATATACAAAAAGAGCATGAATGAGTTACCCATCTTAACAAATACTCATGTATCTGTAAATGACTTGTAGACATTAAAATGTATAAAATCTAATGGTATTGGTTAAAGTTGGGATGAGGCTGAATTACTTCTGCACTGCTTTGGAAAATGGCGAGCAATAAGTTTACTAAATAGTAACTTAATTAAAACATTTACAGGAAAACTCCTGGGTCATTGTGCAAGCGTCTCCTCCACTGGATGACAATATTGAAATCAAGGGACACATTCCACTGCTGTTAATCAACACGCTGTAATGATCCCAGCAGGATTAGATTAATACAACATTCACAGTACTCTGCAGGCACATGATTGTGTGTGAATGTGGTCACAGCAGTGAACCAGTCAGACTGAGTGTCCACTGAACAGGAAGTAGCTGTAATCTCCTTAGTATCAGTACAGAACACAGAAATGCAGCATTAGATCCTGAGTGTCAGAAGGTTAAGGCTTTGTCTCAGACAGCGAGAATCACATTTCCCTGTTTTACAATCACAGACTGCAGATAGAAATGGACGATGCAACCAGGTCTCAAAAGTGAAGCCGATGCAGAGGTGCAAAAACGTGCAATACCACTGACGGCCACTAGATGCTGGCTCCAAAAAACCCCAAATGACTTCAATTCAAAATCTGTCATTTTCAATTATGAAATACTCAAGCAATACTCTGATGTCATTAGCTTCTCATCAGTGATCTGGTGATCAAGCAAATTCAGTAGAAAAAAGGCTTTAGTTTGATTGACACATCTGCAGTGTCCCCAGATTCAAGGATCAGGCCTGTCTCCTCACTCCTCCATCCATATCCAGGTATGGTTACTTCTGGCTCTAAAAAACCAACATGTTCAAATCTCCTGGCTTCAAATGCTACAAACCAACGGGTGATGTCACGTTAGCTTCGTCCAATCTATATCCAGTCTATGTTCATGACGTATTCACAGACTCAGTTAGCCATCTTTGGTTACATCAGTGCAGAACTCACATTTAAGCACAATGCAAAGGCACTTGCAAACATTCTTTTATCACCTACAGACTGATCTTTTCCTCATAGTTGTGATCTTAGGTAGTTTTCCCTGCGTTCCTTGCGTTGATAAAAGCCATACCGTGAGTTCTGAAGTGTGTATTTAGATCTGTGGCCTTTTCAAAGTGTTTCCCACACACCTTACAGGCCAGTGCTCCCTCCTCTTCTTTCTCCTGACCTGTGGAGGGTTGACCCAGGGGCGACACTGGTGCAGAACCGTTGAGAGAACTCTTATCATCATGGTTCCTGCTGTTACCAGGGGAGGGTGCTGGGTTCACACTCGGGGCTTGTGTGTTGTCACTAAAGGCATTTTTCACTTTGTGTGTGATGAAGCGATGGCGAGACAGGGAGGAGGTGGAAGTGAAACAGGCACCACACTGTAGACACTGCAGACCTCCACCCTCTGTTCCTCCTCGCTTGTGCTGGCTGATGTGCTCCAGAAAGGTCGCCTGGTCCTCTGTGGTGAAGCCACAGGGAGCGCAGCGAAACCCAGACTCAGGGAGGGAGTATGGAGCAGGAGCAGAGGAGGACCGTGACTTCTTCACTGGACTCATCCCATCTGTGGACTCCTCATCCTGCTCCATCTTCACAGCACCTCTCCGTCTACGGCGAGACCCCAGACTGCTGTCCTGTTCTGATGAACTGTCGTTTCCACCTCCCTGTGATCAGAGGACATCCAGATAATGGTTAACAACATCGTAGTAAAAACAGCTTTCCTGTTTTGTTCTTGTAAGAAACAGAATAAGTAGCTCACCATCAGTGTGTCCTGGCTCACAGGGTCCATGCTGTGTCTCAACTGAACGTGTCTCTCCAACATTGCTCTGCTGCTGAAAGTTTTCTTACTCTGAGTACAAATCCTGCACACACACAACTGATGTCACACACACAAACTGGGTCTCTAATAAAGTGGCTGCAGTTGTTACAAACAAATAAAGGCCAGACTCCAAATATAAGCTGAGGAAAACACAGGGGTTGATAAATTAAGCACATATTGTAGCCTCCCAATATTTCACAATAAAAGCCATGTTAAGAAATTAAAGGTTTTTGTCCACTGAAACACTAGAGGGCTTTTAATGTGAAACAGTTACATTAGGTGAATCCCTTCTGAAGGCTCAAAATGAGACTTCATACTAAAATGTGACCACCTAAAGAAAAATTTGAATGAAAATCATCTGCAATAATTCAGCAAAAAAACAAACAAAAAAAACCTCTACAATTATACAGACAATTAAAGACTTGTGTAACAGTTGACTCAAATCTGATACACAACAATAGACTGAATTGTAACTTTATTGCATAAATCAATGAGGTCAGTAAGTATATAAAACAAAAACAATCTTAATAATAGTTCCAACATCTGGACAAAGTATCAACAAAGACAATCAGTATATTGTGGTAAGATGGAGGAGTACAGGAGACACTCACTGGCAGCGAAAACCACGACTCATGACTTTGTGTTTGTCTCTGATGTGACGCCTCAGACTGGAGGTGGTGGTGAAGGAACTCTCACATTTGTTGCAAGGAAACTTCTTCATAATCTACAAAACACAAAAACAGACACATATATAATTACATGCATTCATTTGGAAAAACAAAATTTATTTCCTGAGATTGCACATCTCAGACAGACGGCAGAGCAGTGGTGACCTTGCCATGCTGTTCCCTCATGTGAGTGATGTAGTCTTCCCGGTCTGTGTAGTGTGTGTGGCAGGAGTCACACTTCCACCCTGAGGGAGTCTTCATCTTTTCTGTCTTGACGTTCTCTTCTTTCTCTTCATCCATCCATTCTTCTCCTTCTGAGCTCTCTGATTTTACAGCAGGCCGTGAACAAGAGGAAGCAGCTGGAGGTAAAGGCAACTCTTGTTTTACTGTGGGAGACTTGTGAGTCTGAGGAGAGAACATGGTACAAAAAAAAAAGGTTGAGAACACCACAACATTACACGGCTTTGTTTTTTTTCTCAACACAAGCTGAGCTACATTAAACACAATATAAAACATACCTTGAAATGGTCAAGTAAGGAATTCCTCTGAGAAAACAGCTTGGTGCACTGAGGGCATTTAAACACGTGCACCTTCTGATTGGTTAAATGACTGTCGAAGTGGACGTACAGCAGGGGCTTGTGGGTAAAAACTGTGTCACACATGACACATTTATAAATCAACCTGTGAAAGAAGAAAAACTGGGTCAATCAATTAAAAGGAAAACCATGTATGCATATGCAGATACATAGAATATATGAATAAATATATATACATAGTCTGAGTTTCAGTGAGTGTTGGATGCTGGGCAGTGATGTGGTTCTGTATGCTGGGAGCAGATTTGAATGCCATAGGACAGCTGGGGCACTTGTGGAACATGTCACAATGAGCCTGTTGGATGTGCGACTTCACTGAGTTCAGTCCTCCAAACACCACCAGGCAACTGGAACATCTGGAGAACAAGAAATGTGAAGAGAGAGAGGCATGATTAGTACAACAGAACAGTAGACCTTAGTTCATTTAAACAAACATGAGGAGGGATGAGACCTGTAACCAATGCGGCGAGAAAAGTGCAAACAGGTCTGATCCAGGTGTGTTTGAAATAGTGTCTGCTTGGCTGTGCCCCCACACTCCGGGCACACGTGTGGTGTGCAGCCTTGGTGGATGCGCTGATGAGCTGCAGCACTGCAGCTGTTGGGCAGGAGCATGGGAGGAGAGCACTCTGTGCATGACTGGAGGACAGAAGACAAGGACGGAGATCAGAGGAGGGGATTGAGGTGGGGCTCATTCAGCACAGCATGATAACACATAGTAAAATGTCTCTTTCCTAAGTTAAGACTTACAGTGCTGTGTGCTATTTTGATTTCTTGAAAGTGCTCAGCCACCTCTTCTTTGTTGCTGAACTGAGCCTGACACTCTGGACATTTATTACTGGTGTACTGCACTGCCTCTGCCTTCTTGTTGGATACTGTTTGGTGGGCTGGCTTTGCAGTGGCCTGACCTAAAACAGATTGTGATGGTGCTGAAGGGGGTGTAAAGACAGAAGATATGGACAAAGGACATGTCAGGAATAAAGGAACAACATACACATAAATCACATCCAGAGAACGACAAACAAACAACAGTGACTGGCAGACACAATGATCTCTAACCAGTTGTGGTGGGTTCCTGTTGGCTGATCATCTGCTCCACAGGTACAGGCTTCATGACCAGGTGTGAACACTGCATGATCAGGCCTTTCTCCTTGTGCTCTCTGGCATGTAACAGCAGGCTGCACTTGTTGAAAAAGGCAAGTCGTTTGGCACAGTGGTTGCAGGTCACCTCGATCCTCAAAGAGCGCCGATCGTAGTGCTGTGCCAAACTCTGCTCAAGGGCAAAGACATCACCGCACTCCAGGCAGCGGTAACCCTGCAGGGGATCAAACAGCCTTCTTCTCAGATATGGAAACATGAATTTTATGTTCAGTTACATGAAAACAATACAAAGAGACGATTAGCTAGACCAACTAGGTGAAGCTCTGTTGGAAAATTGTCACAGTATGAAGTTGTATCATAATCCATTATCTAAAATATATTGCGCATGTTTCTTCAACTACATTTCCTGTTATGCAAATAAAAACCAAGCTGTTCTTCTGTTGTTGCTCATCGTTATCAGGTTTAACTTCATCTACTGAGCAAAAACAACCAGATCAATCTGACAATATGTCAGAGATATGAGCAGTTTAAACAAGTGGACTACAAAAACCTATTATATTCTTCACTAATTCAACTTATTTCTCTTCTCTTCCTCGTGTTTCCATATTGTTGGAATATAGTGATAATGTCCAGTTCAAGTTTCTCAAGTCAGAAATCATGTACTCAAAATGCTTGACTTATCCATCCCTTAGTCCAAAGCCAAAATATTGAGTTAACTATTGAAGAGCATCACATTTTAGTCCGACTGGCACATTTGCTTGAAAAATAAATGATTAATTATAAAGTCTGTGCTGTTATTTAACTTTGCTGCTGATTAACATATTGACAGCTTACCTGCGCAGGAAGAGAAATGCCCCACTCTGCTGGAAGAGGGGCGCTCAGGTCTGGTTTATAACTGGGCAGCAGGTTCTTGTTATTGAGGATTTTGTTGAAGGCTTCTACCAGGTTGGTCTGACTCTTCGATATGATCGCCCCAGTGCTGTTGACTATGGATGCTGGCCTGCTGCTGGTTTGAGGAGGCAGCAGAGGTAAAGATGTGGGGAGCGTTATCCCGCTGGTCAGAGTTTTCTGACCCAGGCTGCGCAGGTTGATTGCACCTTGGCTGACTCTGGAAGAGGAGGCAGACACGGAGGGCAATGCTGCAGTTTTTGTAATGTTCACTGCTGTGGGGGAAACTTTAGACTTGGTGTCCACTGTGATTTTCTCTTTGACTGCACTGGCACCTTCTAGCGTTGCAGCACAGGCATCGTGGAGCATTGCAACTACAGGTAACTGAGACTGCTCTTTTTTAGATCTTGTGTTATGACGTTCTGGTGAAGGTTTTGAAATATTCACACCCTTGTTAGCGGGTCTCCCACTTCTTTTCGGTGCCACGCCAGTCACAGTTCTTGTGATGCTTCCTGTAGGCATCTTGATTTTAACTTTGAGTGGTCGCAATGATGATGAAGCTGTCTTTGCAACA
Source organism: Pseudochromis fuscus (assembly GCA_900323345.1). Lineage (NCBI taxonomy): Eukaryota > Metazoa > Chordata > Actinopteri > Pseudochromidae > Pseudochromis > Pseudochromis fuscus. The sequence continues at coordinate 3,409 of OOFC01041947.1, read as the reverse complement.
CTAGCAGACGCAGCATCCTCTGTGCCAGCATCACAGTTCTCCTCATTTAAACTGGCCACATCTTCAGTCACCTTTTCACTCAGCTCTGCAGTATCACCAGACCTGTCCTCACTTTCCACAAACTCCTGTTGGTGATGGAATTCTTGGTGGTTCACAGTTGGACCTCGTACTGAGCCCAAATCAGGGCTGCTGCTGCTTCTGTTGGGGACTATAAGACCTGTCTCACTGAGCGGTGGGCTCTCAGGTGAGTCTCTCTCATCAATCACATGTTCTGGGTATTTCTCCTCATGAACCAAAGTAGAGCTCGTGCTGACAGAAGGGAGGTGGTCCTGGGAACTCTGTGGCTGAGAGGCTGAGAGGGGAGAGCTGGGGGTGGTAGGCTGCCTATTCTCCTCATGTTCTGGTTTAGGTTTTGTTGGTGCCACAGATAAAGAGAGCTTAGGAGGATGAGAAGCAAGGGAAGAAGCACTTTCAGGGGACCCAAGAAGATCAGAATGTAATTTTGCTCTGTGTTTCAAATTGGGAGGGGAGGACATTACAGATTCTGGGCTCTCCTGAATCACCAGAGGACTTCCTAAGTCTGGTTCAGAGTCATCTTCATCTGTGTGCATAAAATGTTTGATTTCACTTTCCATGCTCCCATTTTGTGGGATAGGGGAGTTTAATGGATTACCACGAAGACAAGCTTCATCTTTCTGAGGGGAGTGTGGAGAAAAGTGAGAGCTGACAGAAGGTGGGGAGGGAGGAGATGACGAGGTGGGACCAGCAGAAGTCGAAGACTTCTGGGTGTAGAGGAGGGGCCTTAAACGGTTTATAACTTCAGTCGTACGCTGGACTGATGATCCAGGCTCAGCTCCTCCATCACTTTTTCCCTCATTTGCATTTAGTGAGGACCTCAAAGGTGGAGGCTGGGGCCATGACTCCATGGTGGATTGATTACTTGGGACAGGTTTCTCCAAGCCATTGGCAACCTGGGGCTCCTTGGCAGCATCAGGAGACCGTTTGGGGCCAAGCTGTGAGGTGAGGTCATCCAGCTTGACCTGAACCTGAGAGGCTAAAGCACTGCTTGAGGAATTGTCTGTTTTCTCCCTAACAGACTTCTCTTCCTCTTCAAAAGACTCTGGCCGCACTGTGTTCTTCACAATAACACTGACCACAGGGGGGTCACTTTGAGGAGCTGGAGGGCATGATGGAAAGCATGAAGGAGACCTACTCGCGCTCTCATCTGCATTAGTCCCCACCTCATCCCGTTCCTCCTCTGGACTGGACTGAATGGCCTCTTTTGCATCAATGTCAGGAATGTCAAACGCTGCCAGCAAATCATCAAAATCTGGGGTCTTCATGTCCCCCATGGCCCGCGCAAGGCTGAGAACCTACAAAAGGTGTCAGGACAGTGGATACAGCACTGATTTAATCACCACTACGTTGACACAGCTTAACTACAAAAGTTACTCTTTAAGGTCTGAGTGTAAATAGTTCAAAGTCGGTTTATGGCCAGAGCAAACACAACCTTCACGGTTTGTTCTTCACGTCCTTAGAATCTGCTGTTGAACAGCACACGTGTTTAAAGAAACATGAGGAGTCAGACAGAGCAGTATCTAACGAGTCAAACTCAACTGTCATGGTGCAACAAGTGGGAGCTGCTGCTAACAGCTAGCTACTGTAGCAGTTATTTGCTAGCTAGCTGTTAGCTTTTAACGTAAAGCTGAGCTTACTCAAACAGTCGAAAACTAAACCTAAGCAACACTTAACTAATGAGATTATAATATATCATGTTTAATGCATCCTACGTTTGCTCAAAGAGAAGCTAGCATTTGCTCACGCTTGCATTTTAGTTACCTGGCAGTTAGCGAAGTTGGTTCCTGACTTTCCTCTTGGTCGCATAAGTTCACCGTCATCAAATTGTGACAGTGACTCCCTGCGGCCGCCCACATGTTTACATTTGTAGTTGAATCCCAAACTACACTCAGCAGCTGCCATATAGTTTCACACACGATCTCAGGAAGTCTGTTCATAATACGACTTCTGCTTTCTACAATAATCTTTTACCAACGCTGTCCATTTGTTTTCACGTTGTCAAGCAGTAGCTTTACTTGATACTAAACTCAAGATGTAAGTTTAATATTTACATACACTACATTCTACAAAATATTCTTCTTTAAGTTACTCAGTACACTGAAGGGATCCTACATTTTATTAATATGTATAATGACATGTGTTTGGATTGATCTTTCTTTCAAAGTGCTACTTTTATACTGGGTAATAAACATGGTACCAGTTGTAATAGCAATGAAAGTGTGCAACAGTCAGTGATGCATTAGAAAAGTAAATTGTTAGAGCAAACATAACCAGATTCAAGCATCCAATGAAGTGGTCCCTTTGTATTCTGTAAATTTATTGAGGAAATCTGTCCATGTTTCTAAGTAGTTATATTACAAAATATTGAAAATGAACCACATGTGCTTGACACAAAAAAAATTAATGATCAGAATAGGCCCTAAAAAACAGAAAAAGGCAAAAGTTGTTTACAGTTTACACAGCCACACAAAAAAAAGATGAAAAAAGAAGCATTTCCTGCACTGAGGAGAGTAAAACTGTTACTGTGAATAACACATGCAGTGTAATTCTCAGGGTGTTTTATTTATCATACTGTATATTATGCTATTCTCTTTAGATGTTCATTTCTTTTTCTCCTCGTCCTTCTTGGTGTCGGGTTTAGAGCCCGTCTGCGAAGCCAGAGAACCCATGGCGTTACGAATGGCCTCATTGTTTGGGTCGACCCCAGGAAGGTTTTCTAAAACACTCTGAAGAAACTCTGGATCCTGCATCACATCATAGTCTTCTTCATCCTAGAGACAGATTATAAGATTGTAATCAAGCATTCTTTAATCGAATGAAAAATTCTGATGAGTACAATAACAGCTTGTGCTTACCTTAGCCTCACTGGAGTCCATGTCACCACCTGTGTCCATGTCCTCAGCACCAAACTCTGCAAAAAATATGAATGGAGGGGAAATGTTTGAGCACATCTATGCATGCACACAACCTTGACACTACATGTCTGAAGCATTACCACCTCATACAAATGTTTCAGAATTAATCATGCTTTCCAAGTAAATAGTGATGTTGTGCTTCATGAAGAGTGAACACCGTTAAATAGTGTCGTCAGACAAACAAAACTTTAGCGGGTAATCTATGAAAATTTTTTCTACGCTCCAAACTCTCCATGTGGGAAAAGGCTAAACTAGTAACACCAATATCTGCATCCCCAATAGATCAGTTATCATTTTCCAAAAATCCAGATACACATTTACACATGTATATAAAAAATAAGAAAAGTTGCGATTAAAACATATGCAGAATGCTTCTGAGTTGAGTCCACAAATCAACTTCTTATGTTAATGTTATA
>OOFC01041946.1:0-23850 GCA_900323345.1 Pseudochromis fuscus | reverse complement strand
TTAGAGTATACACACACACACACACACACACACACACACACACACACACACACAACAAACCCAAATCACAAACAGAAACCAAACCCTGAACCTAACAACAGTGACACAGTGACATTATTAAATTGGTTCCAAAAATATTTGCTTGTCCATTTATTTTTAGACATTTTTGAGTTCATGGGCTTTATAATTATCTCACACCTTCATCACATGCTCTTTAATTTGCAAAGTGACCGCAAACATTTTTCATTCAAATATTTTGCAGCTGTTTCAGATTTGTGAGCACAGTGTAAACATTATGTTTAAAGGTAAGAAGGAGGCATTTAATGCAGAAAAGTAAGAAAATAAAAATAAAATAAATCTCCAGTAAACAGCAGGTTACCATAACAAAATCAACAAAAGTCTTCAGCATGGTCTCAGTCCAACTATTGTGAACCAATAAATTAATACATAACATATGAAATGCTCCAGCATAGACTTCCCTTCATGTTGCAACTTAAAAAAATAATGAGTTGCTTTAACCTAAAACTGGGTAACTGGAGTAATTACACAAGGTTAATTTAACCTACTTAGATGGGTGTGAAAAAAATAGAGCTAAATCTTGAATAAAAACAACCAACTCCTGGGTGAAAATACCCAAAAGGGTGAAAATGCTGAGTAAAACTTGGGTTAAATTAACCCAGCATGTAGTTAGTTCAGTATTGACCCAGTTTCGGGGAAAAAAAAAAAAAAAACTCAACAGTTTTCAGTATGTCTTCATAAAAGCAAAATCATACTGTGATCATTTACCCTCAACAGTCTAACAAATCAACTTTAAGTTTTAGCATCCCTCTTTGTCTGTATCTGTTCCCTCAGTTTAGTTTCAGATTTGTTAGAATAAAATGAGAAGAAAATATTTCCAACTGTAATACAGGTTATGTTTTCTATTTCTGGGTGTGTGTTTGATTCCTGTTTCTCTCTCAGGTTCATTGTTGAAGCGGCGAGCGAGACGATGACTGAGGTTCAATGGCAGACGTGAGTCAGACTTCAGAACATTATGATTTCATGAAGCGAAAGCATAAACAGCCATTGTTTCATTTCCCATCCCCTCTTTTTCTTATCAAATAACAACATGTCACACACAATAACCTGAACACACACATCAGCACGTATATGTGGTATATGTTTACACACACACACACACACACACACACACACAGGCTAACACACACAGGAGGAGGAAGGGTGGTATTTTTTTTATCTTTTTTATTTATCCCTCCCAATTAGCTATGAGCTCAACCACAAGCTTTTACCTTCACCTTCATTTAAACTTGTCTGACTTTTATGTCTGACTCAGGTCATCTTCACACTCTTGGTCCTCACAAAGGTAGAGGTGGAAACACACACTCACACAGAGGACTTCTACCACCTCCTGTGAATCTTTAAGATCGTGACTCCCTGCTCAATACTGGGATGGAAAGCTGTAAATCACTGAAGCAATTTCACCTTTATGTGTTCTGTATACAGCTGCGATCAGCACAAATGTATCGGCGCTTTAGACTTTTCTGTGGCTGCAGCCTCTCTTTATATATAGCTCGGCCTTTTCTGCAGATGCAGGACTGTTTTGTTGTTTCTATTGTCCTGACGCCACAAAGAGTCGGTGATATTTACTCTTTGGGTTTTGCTTTTCTGCATCACACACAAGTTAATGCATCCTTTAATACCAAAAATAACAGCTAGTTAACTGATCACCTGATTACATGTAAACACACCGAACACATTATTTTGTGTCTGCTCGGGGGTAATAGTATCTTTTGTGGTTAATGAGAAGTCTGACAACCAAACAACTGAAACTGAGATGGATGAAAAAAGCAGCTCGTAGAGAACCCACATCTGCTCCGGGGTCTCACCCTCGGTCTGCAGTCACTGAACCATCGGAGGGCGCCAGCTGTTTCCTGCTCTCTGTTCTGGTTTCTCTGTGAGCTCCAGTCTGTCCACAGAAACCACAGTAACTGTGTTTGACAGCTGAGAAATAAGAAATAGAAAAGGCTGACTGAGAAAAACTTTGCTCAACATAAACACTTCAGAGGGTAGAGGAGTATCTGCTTGAAGCTCTGGGTCAGTGTGTTCGCTCAAGGTTCAATCACAGACTGTGGATAGGATGGACGACGCTAGCATGACATCACCCTGTGGTTTGTTGACATTTGGAAGCCAGGACTTTGGGATTTGAATGTAGCCATGTTGGGTTTTTGGAGCCAGAAGTGACCATATCTGGACATGAAAGGAGGAGTGAGGAGGCGGGTAGGACCCTTGAACCTGAGGAGACTGTTCAGTGTGTTTGAGACTGGAGTTCAGGTCTTATGTCATTAACCACACCTCTAAATCTTCCTCTTCTAACATCTACTTGAAAACAAATGATTGGGTCAGTAGCTCATGATTGAAAAAGACCACTTTTGAGTCAGTTGAGTTTTTGGAGCCATCATAGTGGCTGTTAGTGGTATTGCACTATTTTGAATTTCTACATTGGCTTCACTCCTCTGACATTTCTGTACACAGAGTGTGTGTTCAACGAATTAGTTAAATACTAAATGAACACACAGACACAAATTTTAAATTGTAGTTTCCCACATTCATGCAAATGTATTGACCTTAAACGTTGAGGAGCACAAACAGGTCTGAGATCACATGAATTATGGATGGCCATTTGCATTTCTGTCTTTGACCTCTTTCAACTTACTGTGAGTCCACATGCCTAACCTAAAGGCTCTGTGTGATTCACTCGCCACAAATTTGTATTTCAAATGAGCAGAGGCTCTGAATCTGAATAATGAGGCTGTGGATTAAATGAATATGGGGCAGTTTATTGAGAGTGACTTTGAAGAGACCAATGTGTACAGTCGGACTGGTCTCACCTGATTTAAACAGGACAAATTAGCTTGTAGTGCATTAAAGATTCAAGCAATAGCAATGAACAACACAGAAAGTCCAAACTGTTTTATTTCAATAACCTCAACCCCACAAAACCTTCATCTCCACACAATTTAGAAATTACTTCATTTAGCATATGTGCAAGATTTACTGATTTACTATACATTAGGAAATTAGGCAAACGATTTCCTTCATTTTAGATACATTTTCAAACATATCCACATTGAACAACTGTGATGTTGAAAGCATGAATTATCATTTTAACTCTGCTAAAAATGGATTTATGTGACAACCCTGCAGGTTTTCACAGCAGGTCACATCTTAGAAAAGCACCATAAAAATATAAACACAATACAAACACAGTTAGACCATTAAATGTGGTGATACAACACACAGGAGGTTTATTCGACATAAGAAGCTGCAAGTAAAACGCAGCCAGCTTCCTACAGCTTTATTAGAAATATATGTACTGAAGGTTTACATGGTATTCTATAGATGAAAGGACTTAGATAAGCCCACAGGGATCCTCAATGCCTTTCCACACATGTGATATCATTTAAAAACATACATGCTTGTCAGTCAGAAATTAAGGCTTGTTGTTGTTGCATGGTTTGAATCCAAAAGCATCGCGAGTCTATTTTTACTGTATCGTATGTTTGTCTGGGCTGTCGAGCGAGCGGCTGGTGACCTGCTTCCTCTGCCAGGATGGAAATACAACTGAATGAGTTACTAATTAGATTATAACATGCGTCTTAAAAAATGGATTCTGGGTCACATTGGTCACAGTTGTAGGAGGAATAAACAGCTCAGGAGGTGTTATGTAGAGTTAGCACATGATGGAAGTAGTGTTACTGATTCAGGTCCTGAACATACATGTTTGATCATCAGGTCTGAACCATTTATTTTGTTTTTAGTACATAAATGAACAAGTTCATTTAGTGTGCCATCTTTCATTTAATTTGCCCACTGTTTCTTATAATTAGATATGTTATTTGTGTAAATTCAAATAAAGATGTGGTTGTATTGTGAAGGAAAGAATCCAGGATTCAGATAAGACACTGCACACTAATTTCAATGTTATTCAGTATCATTATGTAACTAATCACTGTAGAGGAGTCAAAAACAGACTCTCCTCAAACAATGCAATAAATATGAAATTATAACTTAAAATCTAGATGTCTTACAGACGGAGCTATGTATTGTTTTGTGCTATTTCATAAAGATTGTGAAAAGAATCATTTATCCAGAGAGACTAACAACCAGTTCTCGACTTTAACAATTGACATCAAACAAACAATGCATCTGGTTGTAACATCAAAAAAGAAGAAAGAGGAGAATTATTGTTTTCACTTGCATCTTAGGAGACCAGACCTTGAATCCAGTCTCATACACATTTGACAGAGTCCTCGGGTTCAAGGGTCAGACTCCGCACTTACCAAGTATCGTCACTAATGGCTTCAAACAACCAACATGGTGACGTTCAAATACCAAACTCCTGGCTTCAAAATGTGAGTCCACAAACCAATGGGTGACAGGTTCATCCATTATATAAACAGTCTATGATGAGTAACTATGAATCTGTGCCCTCTTCAACTTTTTCTACTATAATCAACATTCAGTACGTCTAAAGTTACACTGTGGAGTTTTTCATATAAAACTATAGCAGATCCAGTTTTTCCGTCTTGTGCATTCTCACCATCTGTTGACCAGTGAAACAAGTGTGTGTGTGTGTGTGTATGTGTGTATGTGTGTATGTGTGCCCTGATTTGCATGGACTAGACCCACTTGCAGGAAAGCTGTTTCATCGTGCTATTAGAGTCCAAAAACTCCATAAAACCTTAAAACAGACCAAAACTACTGCATGAAAGGGGTCATTTGATTGTACCTCACAACTCTATGGAACATTTTAGTGTCATTCACTTTCACTGCTGTCATTACTGTTATATTTGGCAAACTCAGGCAACTGTTTCCAAGGAAGAAGCTCTGAAAGTCCTGGGTAATTAAACAGCACAGAGACTGCTGGTCAACCATTAAGCTGCGAGGAGAGTTTATGGAGCTGACATGCATCAGGAAGACATGATTCCAGTGAAACAGCAATGTTTGTCTTTATCTGTTCTCATGAACTTTGCTTTAAGTGTGGGATCCAGTCTTACCGCTGTCTCTGAATTGTACTCGAGCCAAAAATCTTAATATTAGATTTGGAGAAAAAAAAAGGCCCAATCATTCTCCGAGTCCCTGGGGGCGTTTCTGTATCCTTACCTTATAACAAATCACTTTTATTATCAGGTGAGCTGTTGATAATGACGCCGTGGCCTCTGGTGAGCTTCTATATATAGACCTATAGCAGAGGTGACCAGTGAAGCATAGAGGGCGAGAGACAATGTTCCCTTGGAGACAGGCTGAGTTATGTCCTTCCTCTCCTTCTAAGAACGTAAAGCCATGTGTGCACGCTCTGCTTTCCCCTCTTTCTGCTCCACACACATGCTGTGAAACACATGTAAAAACACAGATGGGCGGTGTACCTCCACATGGGCTCATCACAGTATGTTACACACAGACATCCTCCCCTGACCCCCTTGTTTCACCCCCTCTTGAACAGCCTGTCCTGTCTTGTATAGCACAGTGTAAATGTGTCCATCCCCACGAGGACAGCTCCTAAGTATCTCTGTGATGTACGGGACAACAATGAAAAGGACACACGACACAAAGTCAAAGATAAATGGACTCTCAGAACACTCACTGATATACATACAGATAGACACACACACACACACACACACACACGCACAGAGTGTACAGTATGTCCTAGATGTAGTTCATTAGCTGTGCAGCCCTGGGAGTCCTGAACATGACAAAGTGAAGAGTGAAGAAGGTGACTTTGTGTTGGCAGCATCCCAGAAATGCTCTCTGAGCCGGTCACTGCGGTGATCTCTGCACACATGTACGCTCCTCGCTTTAATGTGGAGCAGCGTCTGTGAACAGCATCCTCAGCCTGGATTTCTCCAGCCCGTTGGGAGGAGTTGCAGACTCAGTGTTAGAAAAACACGAGTGCTTCCTGATCTGCTGACCCTCTGATATGAGTTTGGTTACAACGCGTCGTCCGACCCATCTAAAGCCAAAAGTTTATGTAACTGCTCTGAGCGGCCACACCCCAGGGGAAGTGAAAAGACTACAATTGGTTTGTTGCTAAATGGGATTAACAGACACAAGTTCAGGCAGTTCCTCCTGGAGTAAAAGTGCGTAAAAGTACACATGTTAACAGAGTCAGAGATCATTTTAACAAAAGTGTCTACATGGTCATTTTCACAACATGTTATTCATGAAATATCGGCACCAAAAAATGATGTTAACACTCAAAAAGCACCTATCTTTGGTTATATTATGTCACACTATGCAGCTTTTTAGAATGGGGATGCCAGAGAAAATATTTATCTTTAGTTTGATTTAATATTTAAATCAAACAGATTTCACACAAATCAGCAACATTTATGAAGTTTACGCCCAATGACAGAAATATAGGATTTTGTGAATGAAGAGACATTGAAATTGTGTGATTAAGTTTGCTTAGATTAGTTTAGACACTTCATGTGGAGTAACCACATTCAAAATGATGCATTACTCCTGATGGCCACAAGATGCTGGCCCCAAATACCCCTGGTCCACGAACCAACGGGTGACATCACATTAGCTTCACCCATCCCATTTACACTTTATAGTAGAAAACAAACAAAGCAGACACTTGTAATTGAAGGTTTTTTATGCATAATTTATTTCTCACGGACACTGTTGATGAACAAATACACATTATGAAGCCCGGCACCTCTTCTCTCTCAAACAGAAGCACAACAAAACCACTGGTACATAGAGCAGCGCTTAGTGCAACACTAACAAGCTGTAAGTGTCCAGAAACCTGAATTTACATCATTGCACGGGAGTTAGGTTTACGCTTTCATGCCAAGACAACAGAAAAATGCAATTTCCAAAACATTGTCATCCTGCAACATCCACAAAATCACCAGGTTGGACTGGAATGATCTGAGCCATAATACTGCACACTTGCTTTATTTTCAACACACTGTGGGGCATCCTGTACTGTAAACAGATGCACTGATGAAATGTCATGACCATGGACCCAACGGTACAATAAAAATCATAAGACTGCACAAAAGGGAAAAAGGTTAAAGATCAGGCTGAAAAGATAATTTTTGAAGTTTTGTCAGGTTGTGTCCAGTCTGCCTTTCTTCCAAAATGACATTTACTGGATTGTCTCTGTTGGACATTATCCTGTGGGCGATAAAAACCCAGTGTTTGGTCACTTTTTGTTGGATTTACTGCATAAACAAGCTTCTAACTCGGAAAAGGAAGTTCACACATGTCAGAGTGATGAGAAATTGTGGTAAATATGTGCAGCACTGGAACTTTTCTGATATTTTTACAGCTCACACTTGACTTTACGACTTCAGAAAGGTGTCAACAAATCATGGCAAAATATGGCAGCTACACCAGAGATGGCAGATTAGAATTTTCATTTATCTTTACATTAAAAACAATCAGTTAAATTAAAATACATAAGGAGAGGCAGCCTCGCTATACATTTTTAATCACTGGCTGGTCCATTAAAACTAATCAATGTTGGATTGCTCATTAGAAATCAGCCACTCCCTCCTTAGTATAGTTGGATGTTTCTTTCCAACAGTTTATGTCCTCATCACTCTTTCAACAAAATATTTTTAGGTGGTTTTCCAAATATGACAAAAAGTTGTAGCAGTGAGTCATGGAGGAATGTACAAATCTATTTTATTTAGTGAAACTGAACGTTAGGGTTGAAAGTTAATGTGTTACGTGTGTGAAGTGAGAAAAAAATGAATGAAAATGAACATACTGCATACACATTGAAAACTGCTGGGAAAATATTGGAGTATGCTTGGTTAATTTAACCAAGCAGGATAGGTGTTTTTTACCCAACATTTGATTATTTTTACCCAGTATTTTATTATTCTTATCTATAGTTGTGTTTCTTTTATGCCCATCTTGCTGGGTTAAATAAAAGCAGCATGTAGTTAGCTCCATATTTACCTATTCTGGGTTAAAACAGCCCAGCATTTTTTAGGGTGTCAGTGAAACTGTCCCCAACGTCCTAAGTTTGGCTTCTGTCTGAAATATAAATGTAAACATTATCAGGTCAACTCTGGGTGGTTTTAGCCCAAGAATATAATTTGACTCAGATCTAGATTTGGTTGTCTTAATATAGTGGAAACTAGTCGTTTTTAAATGCTCCCCCTGAAATTAATGCAGTAAAATCTTTAATCTCAATGGCCTGAGATTTATTTGCTGGAAGTGGTAAAACATTAAAAAAACAACATGGCTCTCATTACAAAAGAAAGACGCTCCTACTCTAAGCCTTCTCACTATCACAGTTTATAAGCTGAGGTACTTCTTCATAAGGCTTCATTATTTCCTTCAAAAAACTAATGTAACAATAAGACATTTCCAACAAGCATTACAAATCTTTTTCTCTTTTATTACTTTATCATCCTCCTGCTCTTTTTTCAAATCCCAAAGTGGGAATTTGTCCAGTTCGGTTTTCCATGCAGACTGAACGTAACGGCGTCTTTTCTCAGACCACTAACAACACTTGGCCATGCAGACGGTGGTTTGCTTAAATAATTCCTCTTAAATATTCAAAAGTGTCTTCCTAGGCATCGTGAGTGACTCCTGGCACAGTGGGAAATTGTCCAAATATCCAACTTGTTGTGGATAAGATCCTCATTAGCTGCTCCAGCAGTCGTCAGCAGGTCTGTCAATCTGTCACTCCAACATTTTGGTCCAGACTGAAATATCTCAACATTTACTGGATTGATTGGCATTAAACTTGGTACAGAAACTCGTGGGCAGCTGAGGCTGAATCCTCAGGATGTTGGTGATCTCCTGACATTTCATACTGTGCCACCAGCAGGTTTAAACTTCTTATCCTCCACAAGCTCCACATCTAATGACCAGATCCTTGTGCGCCTCTGATATTGTTGATAACATAGCATCTTGGCATGCTAACATCAGCATGCAGTGCAGTTGTGCAGATGCTGACAAACCACAGCTTGAAGTAATGACAGATGAACCAAGTCAGCAGAGTCAGTGGGTAACTGTATTGCAAGCAACCCAACATGTAAACTACATTTACGAACTGCAGGTCAAAGGGTTCAAAAGTGAAACCCTTCTGATTTACAACATGTGGTCAGGTCCCCCTCTCAGGTCAGACCTGTGGTGGTAATGATCAGTTTTCTGACCATTATGTGTTCTGCTCTGTCAGCATTTCAACCTCATACTGGTCTGTTAACATGGCCACAGACGGTTTTGTTTCCCCTTCTGGTTTGGGAATGTGCAATCTACTGGCAGCTTTTACTCCACACATCTACAGCCACTGACTTCAGGTCAGAAGAAATCAAACCCTGGAGGTGTGAGGAGCTTTCCCCTGTTTCTCTGAGCAGAACAGTCTGAACCAGTTACTGTATCTCCCCAGCAGAAGTCACTTCCTAACACTGAGGATGGTCATCTGCAGACACTCCTCCTTCAGAGCCACCAGCTCAGTCTTGTAGCTGCTCGTTTTGCCTCCATCAGCGTACACACAGGGCTGCTTCTTCGCTGACAGTGGTGTTTCCATGGTTACTGAACCAGCATTGAGTATGTCGGCATGCGAAGGTGAGGAAGAGGAGCCCTTGTGGCAGGCTGCGGACAGTAGAGCTGAGAGGGCTCGGCCGACGTCGTGCCGAGCACCCTCGTTGACGAAACAGTACAGAATTGGATCGGCCACACAGTTCAGGCTGGTGAGCGCCAGCGACACGTGGTACGCAGCGAACAAGGTCTCCTCTGAGCCGCAGTCACACGGCTTCCTCAGAAACATCACGCTCCGCACCAAGAGGAGGATGTGGTACGGTCCGAAGCAGAGCAAAACGATGAGAATCAAACTCAAAGCCAGCCGCTGAATTTTGGCCTTTTCCTGGCGCTCTGTCGAGACGTTGCAACGCACCGCTGCCAGGATCCCCCGGTAGGCGACCAGCATGGCCGTCCACGGAGCGAGGAAGCCCAGAAACGTCCTGTAGAGGTTCATCCCTGCCACCCAGTCCTGCATGGGATACTTCTCAAAGCAGAAGGTGTGGTTGAAGCGATCCTGGAAGAGCTCGTCATGGAAGAGAGGAGCAGAGTTGGCCACGATCTCAATGATCCACACCATGGCGCTGACCAGAACCGCTGCAGGCCGTTTCAGAAGAGAGGAGGAACAGAGATGAACATTAGTCACTATGGTAACCTCCAGCCCTCTTATGTAAAGGGTGTATTACATTGAAAGATTATAGGATGTTCGTGATAATACAGACATATAAACTCAGTCCTTAACTTCTGATTTCACCAAACAGTCGGCATAAATACCATCAGTTCAAGGATACAGCAGGGTTGCTATTAACCATTATCTTGATGCTCGATTAATCATCAACTATTGAAACAATTAGTCGATTAATCAGATGAGTCGCATCATAATTAAATGGCTCTTATTTAGATCTCAGCTTTTAAATTTAGCATGAGGTTGTTTAAATGATGTGCTGATTAATAATAAAGACAGAAAAGATGGAGACTTCATTCAGAAATACATCTTTTAATCAACATTTCTGCTGATATCAGCTGCGTCTGATAAAAAAGTAAATCTTCATCAGTCGTGTGCATATTGCCGCTGAATGCAAGTGCACATGAGCAATTCTCAGTATAGATAGGATGCAAGGGAGATGCCTCACTCCACTTGTACTTTTGATCTGGGGATTTTAAAGTTAGTGTCATTAAAACATATGAAATGTAATGTCTTTTGCAGAGTTCCTCACTGAAATAATCTTCCTTTCATCTTATTTCTACACAAACTGACTTTCCAGGTACATCCATTAAAGCCCCCCCCCCTCAGTCTCAGCAGTAGCACAGTTTCAGGGAACTAAATGTCAAATGCACTACTGAGGCTAGTGCATTATTTAACAGTGTAAAAACAGGATGGGTTGTAGTAGGCCATGTGTGAGATTCAGAACTGTTTATTAAATATTTATTTTAAGTTGCTCAGATGTGCTACAGTTGACATTATACCATGTTTTTAAAGGACACAACTTACCTGTTTTGATTCGTCGAACCTTTGCGAAGCGCAGAGGGTATGCCACAGCCAAGTACCTGTCCAGTGATATACAGCATAGGAAGGCGATGCTGACATAGATATTGGTGTAGAAGATAAAGCCGAACAGCTTGCAGCTCTCCTGACCGTGGATCCAGTCATCGTGCTGCAAGAAGTAGTCGATCCACAGGGGGAGAGTGGTAATGTAGAGGAGGTCAGCCACTGACAGGTTGATCAAGTAGACGCCAAGTTCATTGCGTTGGCGGACCTGGAGGGATGTGATAAAGTGAAGGAGGGGAGGGATTCAAGGGAGAAAGGAGAGAAAGAGTGAAAAATGGCAGGAAGGAAGATTTAAAGTTAAAAGGAGAAAGAGGAAGAACAGTTTGAAGTCAGTAAAATGATGGCAAATCAAAACAAAGGGACATGTAAATGTAAGAAAATAAAATGCAAACTGTGGAATTGTATCAGCTGCAAATCATTTGGTTTCATTAATGACAGCTGATCAGTTCATCAGTTTATCAGTATGTCTTTTGTCTCAGAAATCAAAGACGTGCTTTAGTTGATCAGTGCACTGCATCGCTGCAGAGATGTATGATTACAATGGCCCTGTTTACACTTTTAAAATGCGTCTTGGGTGATCAGATCACAAATGGACGTCATTGAAGATGATGCCACGTCAATGACAGCTACAAGGAGGCGGTACTATCCTCTGTAATCGAAAGGACTACCCCAGTACCAAAGGCTAGTCCAGTCGAGTCGAGCTGGTACCACGTAGTGGAAAAGAGCCATTAGTTTACACTTGTATTGACCATGCGTCTCCAAACCATCCTGCTCACCAATTGTGGTCAAAAGTTACTATGGCAACGTCAGGATTTTCACGTAACTTTACAGTTACCTAAAAGAGAGATGAAGCCAAATGATTCATTAACTATCGTACTTGTACGGGTTGTTCCAACTGTTTTGAGTGAGAGGACAAAGTTGTTTACAAGTTGTAAATTAGCATCGGACAAGATGAAAGAGAATAAACGCAAGAAAAGCAGCAGCTTTCAGTCCTGTATTGATGACATACTTTCTGTTATGTCTTTATTGGGGCCACATCAGGACACATTAGCATTTACACTACAAAAGGGGGTCACATGTGTCCTGGATCATCTCCAAACGTGGTTTGAGTGCTCAGATCTCAGTGCACCTTGGTGGTTGTTCACACTTGTATTTAGCTCTGTCCAGTTGTGATTAGAGACATATCTTAATACCAAGTGTGAGCAGTCTTGGAACTACTGGAAGTCCACCCAGTTTTTCTATTTTGAGTTGCCAGCACTTGGACAGAAATCCAGCTCCCATTACAGTATTTATAATATGAAGTTATTATTCAGGCAGAACTTCCCTGGTAAATAAACAGCTTACTCAGACTGATCTGAAGCTGCTGGCTCTCAGTAATACAGTGAATGCTACAAAGCACTGAGGGATGTTCAGTAACTACAATGACCGTAATCCACCCAACAGGACACTTGCTCATCTGAGCCGTGTATTGGTGTGTTTACCAAACTGAATGGTGCAGTTTGAGATGTGGACCCGATGCTGAGGTGAACAATAATCAGACAATAAAACATCACTCACTTTTAATTACATTTGTTCTTGAAAAACACGTTAGTGAACTGGCTTGAATGAAAAGTCAATAACAATCCTTCCCACCGCTGCCAAAGCAAACTTGACAGTCTGTGGGAAACACTGGAGATGTCTGATGGTGTATGGGAAAATATCCTGAGGACTGTTGACTGTATCCAGCAGGCAGTGTTGGACATGTTGCGAGGAGACTGTAATGTACCTGACCGGTCTCATTCACCAGGAATGTTCCCCTTCAGGAAGCTCAGTCTGCTGCTTTTATCAACCGTTTGTTGCTTTCAGTGCAGAGACCGGTCTGTTTATGAACATGTGTAAGGTGAAATGAATTAGTCTTGATTCTGTTTACTACATTTGAACCATTTATGTCCTGTCTTCAATATGAATTTAGGTTTGAACAAAAATCACAAATAATCAAAGAACTCAAACTTAAGTGGAAAAATGGACTTATAGTCAGATACCTGCAAATATGATACCTGATCAAATGTCTGAATACCTGAACTATTTGTGCATTGCTCTTTGCAAATAAAAAAAAATATTTATTGAGACATTTCTGAGGAAATATAAGAAATTTGGTTATTTAACATTTTGGAAAAAAGCTCAAATTAAACCTCACTATTAGATCCCAGCCAAAAACTCTATATAAAAGACGGGTGTGGTTGGTGTAAGTACAAACAAATGCAGTACCACCGATGGCTGTGGCTCCAAAACACATCTGTAGCTCCAACTGATGTCATTTAAAAAATTTCAATCCTGAAATACTCAGTCAAGTCATTACCTAAAGTCACTTCTTTTTAGAAATGTACTGGTGGTCCATGTGAAAATAATTTCATAATTAAATAGACATTAGGCATCAAAGAGAGATATAATTAGAGGTGCGACTACTTTGGTCATACCTGCCTCAAATATGGTCACTTCTGGTTCCACAAAAACCAAGATTCGAAAGACTAAATGTCAAACTCACTAGTCCACAAACCAGTGGACACCACTTTAAAGTGAAATAAGCCACTGGTGGAGGAAGATGGAGTGTGTGTGTGTGTGTGTGTGTGTGTGTGTGTGTGTGTGTGTGTGTGTGTGTGTGTGTTTCCACCTCACCTGCATGTAGGCAGCCCACAGGGCCATGCAGTTAGTGGGCAGCCCCAGAACGATGACTATGATGTAGAGCGTGGGCTGGAAGAACTGGTCCACCTTACTGTCCACATCACAGAAGGAGATGTTGCACATTGTCCTGTGTGAGACTCTCTGAGTGTGGTGTGTTGGTGTGCGATGAATGTGTGCAGGTGTGTGTGTGTGTGTGTGTTCAGCTGCTCTCAGCTCTGTGTTTGTCCCCTCTGTAGCTTCACTATATTCCAGCTCCAGCAGTTTGACAGTGACATGCCGATCCTGGCGTCCTGCTCAGCTTCCACACAGCGGTCCAACACGGAGCGACTGAAGAAAACGGACCAGCTATTTCCGGGGCATTTCATGGTTCCTGTTTCTTAACACACTTTCCTTCTCGCCCAGAAGCCTCGGCATGTCCTAATCCTCTCTCACGCTTGAAAGCCGGCCCCTGTGTCCCTCGGTGTGGAGTAAAAGAGGAGAAGAAAGGATGGAGGGAGGAATAAAATGTCGTGAAATGAAAGCTGCCTTATCGACACCGTGCCAGGCCTCCTGCGCCTGGACAAGACCTCATCAATCTTTTAGAGATTAGAGGTCTGCCAGGTCTGTGTGAGCGCAATGAGCCTGAACATCAGTGTGTGTGTGTGTGTGTGTGGCTGCGTCTCAAGGTCCTGATGACACACAAAACTCCTCAGGGATGCTCCCATTGAAACACAGGAATGACTTTACTGAGCTTCAGCACTTTGGCGCTGACGGGTCGAACATTGATCCGAACATCTGCAACAGAGACGGAGAGAGAGAGGGAGAGATTTATTATAAGTACTTTAGGAATAAACATCATACAAAAGACTTGTTTTTGAAATTGTAATGAACTTAATAAAACATTAACATGAATACAACAAACTGCAATGTACACACTACAAATGAAAGGAATCAAAAATACAAACACAAACTAGCAATTTAATCTGCACACGTAAAAATTGTTGGGGTGTTTTAACCCAGACTTGGGTAAATATTGGACTAATTACATTCTGGGTGAACTGAACCCAGTAAGATGGGATGTTTTTACCCAATATGTTGTTGTTTTCATTCAGTATTTTGTTTCTATCCAATATTTTATCCACCTAACAAAACCAACCCATCTTACTGGGATAAATTAACTGAGAACGTAGTAAGTTCAATATTTACTCAGTTCTGGATTAAACAACCCAGCATTACTTAGTGTGTATTAATGTCCTCCCCTATATCATATATTGTCTGACCTCGTTCTACCTTCTTATTAAAGCTAAGTTATTCAAACTCAAGACATGTATTGTACTACTGCAGCCATTATGTGAACAGCTTTGATGTCGTTGGGTCTGGAGAGGACTGTGGTGAAAACGTTAACTCATCATTATGCTCTTTGTGCAGTAATTTATATTCTCCAGTGCTCACACTAGTCAAATAGTCACCTACTGCACAAGACTCAGACCTTCAGTTTTCAGCAGTGTGGTTTGATTATTTGAAGTGAATGGGATTCTTCTGGCAGTGAAAACAAACCTCTCAAAACTGCCTGGAATGAACACACCCTCAACACACACAGTCAGACCCTTGTCCACTCATATATTAGATTCTGCTGCCTCAAATATTCAGAAAAATGCATGAATGCAAAGACAAAGCGTGATGACGGGAAGGCTTCAGGCAGGAGGTGGAGCGAGACAGCAGCTCTCCAGCCGGGTGACTTTCCTATGGAGACTCTCTAACATCTGGTATGATAACACAGAACATGCTGACACACTGTATGGGCACAAGAGGACCTTGCATAGTCTGCAAACAGAGAGTCCGGGACACATGATAAGCATTATGTAAGCCTCAATATAAACACGACCTGAATCTGCGTGTACAGTAGAGCGATGGGAGCTCACCTTCTGCTTCACTTCTCTAGTTCCCATCATCCACCCTCAGCTCTGCCTCTGTTTATACATATTGGATCGCCTCCATATTTTTGCATCTGGCTGATGTGAGTCTGCATGTGCTTTCAATCCCATTACTTAAATATGTTGTTAAGGACCGTGAACAGCCTCCCTCCAGAGTTTATATACATTTCAACTTCTTTCCATACCTCTTAGGTCGATTAGGATTTCAGGAATAACTAAAGGTTTGTAAACCCGAAGAGTGAAAGGGATGTTCAGAGAAATGTCAGTGACAGAGAAGTTTGATTTGAAATTATGTGAACTCACTTTTGTTAGCACCATAGACTGGAACAGACAAAGTCAACGCGATGTCAGCCGTTTGTTTGTGGACTCATATTTTGAAGCCAGGAGTTTGGTATTTGAACGTCGCCATGTTGGTTGTTTGAAACCAGAAGTGACCATATTTGGATATCAAGGGAGGAGTAAGGAGGCGGGTCTGACACATGAACCCAAGGACACTGTCCTATGTGTATATGTCTCATTGGAGACCAGAGCTGTCAATCTGGGAAGAAGAGTTGACTTTAGTTAAAGACACAAGAATGCTTTGTGGAAACACTTTATCGACTGAGTATTTCATGATTTTTAAAAAAATTTTTTTTAACTCATGGCAACTGGAGCCAGCATCTGGTGGCAATCAGGGGTATTGCACTTTTTGACATTTCCACATTGACTTTATTTTTGAGACCCGGTTGCTTCCTCTATTTCTATTGGCAGTCTGTGGCTGGGGAACAGAACAGAGCCCTGTGATGTCACTGTCCAGGATCAGTGCACCCAAAGGGAACCTGTGATTTTACTGAGCAGCTCCCACATGTGGGCTGCATAACAATGAAGCAGGGATGCCAAGAAAGAGACAGGCATACTGAGTAAGTGTCTTTCTAAGTTTCATTCATCTGGTATCTCAGAAAGCTCATGGTGAAACATTTTACTATTGTATACTGCCTCATTTTACATTTTGTCTTTCCTTGTAGTATTTTATGCCTTATCCCAGATCCATATGATCTATAGGTCAGTGTGTTGATCTACTCCAGAGATGACACTGCTCTGAGAGGCTGTAATGAATGGAGTTCAGAAAAAAAGTTCCCCCCATGACCCTCTGGGTGCATATTAGATCCAGAGGATGAAGTATTGAGATTCGTGCAATGGAAAGCACAGACAGAGTCCATTATTCATTCACACCCACTCATACCAGTGGTGGTAAGCTAACGTAGCCACAGCTGCCCTAGGACAGAGTGACAGAGGTGTGGCATCAGTGCTTTACCCACCTTTGCCCCAATGAGGCAAAAGTGGGTAACGAAGTGTCTTGCCCAAGGACACACTGACAATGACTGGGAGGAGCAAGAATCGAACCACCGACCCTTTGGGTGATAGACAACCTCGACTACTGAGCCACTGCCATCCCATATGATTTCTAAGTGACTTATGAAGTTGTTGTTTTTAACCCACAGCTTTCTAAGAATGAGAATCTACAACATTGAAGACGACTCCCCGTGTGGAGCTGTCTGGAAATATCTGCTTCACTCTGCAGTCACAGCACCTGACAATCAAAGAGCTGCGATCACAACTGTTACCACTGAGCTCCACAAAGACACTTCACTTCCTCATTAGATAAAACAGGAGGACCACATGCCAGCCACACATGGTTGATTTCAACTCAGAGAACTTTCTGATTAACTACACACCTCAGATCAGACTGAGGTATTTCTACAGTCTGTTCAGTATTGGAGGGACGAGGGGCATCGTGTCCACCTCAAGGGCTCGCTGTCAGTGCTCATTTACAATATGACTAATCCAGGGTGACATGGCTTTGTTTCCCTGTCTGTAACAAGCATCTCTTGTGTTATCTCTGTCCACCCAGTCCCCAGAAATGTGGTTTGTTCTGTCAATTACAGATATTCATCACACTGCAGCTGCATGCGATGGCGTGTGTGTGGTTGTTGTGCGTGTGCTTGTTGTTGCAGTGTCTTTACGCTGTCAGGTCAGTTAGCAGCAGCTGACAGACGCCTCGGCTGTCAAACATTCAGCCTCTTTCTGACAGGAGTCAGTCACAGCCACAGTTGACGGTTCTCCACCTGTTACACACACACACACACACACACACACACACACACACACACACAATGCAGTGACTGTACCACTCACACAGCTTTAAAGTGGCCTTCTGTACAAAGTAAATAAATAAAAAGTATTTGTTTCATTATTGTTGATGCTGCTCTTCTAATTATTACATACTTGTCTTCATAGTGTTTTTGACCATTAGTAGCCCTCTGGATGTTTTCACAAGTGGGTCCATGTTTTGTTTGTAGTGTGCACAACTATGTGGGCGGCATGATTCATGTCCAGTCAGTGGTTGTTGTTGATAACACGATTCAAAAAAACAAACAAAAAAAAATCATCGCACTGCAGCAGCAAATGCAAACACATGGTCGTAAACAATTCACAGATTTTGATTTAAAATTGGCTTCACAGGTGATGTATGAAGAAGACAATTCCTTCAAAAAGTTACATGTTAAATCTCATGAACACCAACTCTGTAGTTTGGTGAGTGACACTGAATGTAAACAAAAGTTAGAGTCACAGTGTCCAGGGGGAAAACCTCCACTGGGCCTCTTCAAAAGATCATATGAGTTCATTAAAAATAGAAAAATGATGAAAACATCTGTATGACACTGCTATAGACTACTCCTAAACTTTTAATATGTTTACAAAATCTAATATGAACAGTTATGATTTCAGATGCTGACATGAAGAGGCTTTAATGCAATTTCTACCTACAGCTTTATATTGAAAGAATAAGAACAGCAAAAAACAAAACTTTAATAATCCCTACAAGCTCTGTAACAATTGTATTTAAGATGTAAGAATAAAGAGTAACATGCAAAAAGATATATGCATGGATCGTCCTCATACTTGTCACAGCATCTTCGTACACATCCTCCCTGCAGGACTGTGACTCCTCAGTCTGTTTAAACCTACTTATGTTTATAGTATCTGTTCTTTGTGCCAGCAGTGTGCATCAGTCACTAAAATCCTCAGCGTGACAGTGTCGTTCAGGATGAGGCTGTGTCTGTATGTTTATTCAATTCATCTGAGTGCAACAGTTTCATAAAGATGCATAAACTGATACAGTGAGAGCTGAGAAAAGATGAAACTGGTTTTAAAAAGATATGTTAATTTTCTGTCCTGCTTTGACAAATTCGTTGATTGTTGTCCTCAAGAGAGAGGAGAGCCTGGATAGCTCAGTTGGTAGAGCATCAGACTTTTAATCTGAGGGTCCAGGGTTCAAGTCCCTGTTCAGGCATCATCTCTTTGAGGGCAGCAGTGGCTCAGTAGGTTGGGAACCAGAGGGTCACTACACAAATTACAGAGCGTGGACTAGTTGCTGGAGAGGGACCAAGGCACTGCCAAGGTGCCCTTGAGCAAGGCAACCACCCCCTACCCATATTATGGGTCCCCTATGTGTGTGTGGATTGTTTGTATGGTGGAAATGCCATTTTGTTGTGTGTGTTTGTACTGTGTGCAGCATGCTACAATGACAAAATAAAGCTTGCTTTATTAGGTAGTTTCTTCTTCTTTCTTTCAAAACCAGAATTTTAACAAATCTTACTCTTGATTTTTTTTTAATTTTTATTTTTTTTATTCCGGCAGCTTCTCCTTTTCCTTTCTATCCTTCACCTTCACCTATGGCCTGTGTTAGTACAGTTATTCAGCAGAGATGTGACTGCAGGTTTGAGGCCAGTGTTCACAGCTGGAAAGAGGCTCAAGAGGTTTACTTGTAATTAGGAATTATGAAACGAGTGTGTGTGTGTTTGTGTGTGTGTGTGTGTGTGTGTGTGCGCACGCACAATGAAGGCCTCTATCAACCTGTTCTGGGCAGCACAGCAGTGTCTGATCTGCTGCCAGAGGAGATTAGGTCAAGACAACACACTGGCAGTGACACACACACACACACACACACGGGGTCATTTTTCCATGACATTGATTTACATTGTTTTAACTTGATCACAACTTGCTTAACCCTATAACCCAACCCAACATTCAGTGTTTTACAGAAGTGGGATTTGATTTTTGTCCCTAACAGGAAACAAAGTCTGTCCAATGTGACTGAAACAGATTCATGTCCCCACAACATGAATAATATAATAATACAAACAAACAAACAAACATCTGATTCATTTCCCTCCTACAGTCCTCTTATTGTTCACACTTTAGGCCACTATACTGTGTCCAGGTAACTAAACTCTTATTATATCACAGGTTGCTGTGTTCACAGTAAAACTCTTAGAGCCCCAGGAAGCAATAACAGAATAACATGGGATATGTCACACAAGCCAAATGGTCAAAGATTTACTTTTACACATTAAAGCAGCACTGTGAGTCAAAGCTGTGATTTTAATGTCTTTGTAGGATCATTGAATCTGTGGTTTAATAATGTTGAGTTAAAGTCATGAGCATCAACACAAGGGAACAGCCACAGAGGAGATTCAGATCATTGTAGATAAAAATCTACTGCAAAATAAAATCATTGTTTTCTTTATATGACCATGTGATGGCCACAGGCACAGCCAGGAAGACTAACACTGTACATTTATTTCATTAGTTCAGTCACACCCCAAAACATTTCACTTGTACTTTAAACTTCACAACATCCAGTTTGTTTGATATATTTCATTTATTTACTTTCAACCTCACATTGTGTAAATGGTGGCACATGCTCTCACATTATAGGGTTGAACACACAATCTTCTGTTAATAATTATTCTTTCTTTATCTTTGTGTTACTGTGTTTGGGGAGATGTCCCTTGATGGGGAGGTAAAAGGCGTGGCTCAGCAAGGAGCTGGTTTAAATCCTGTAGCCCCGCCCATCAGGACATACTATGGGGATTCAAGTTTAGTTGAAGTTCTGTTTGTACTGGTTTGTTTGTGTCTAGTAGACGTCCATCATGGTGAGGTCAGTCTGTTCTGTTCACATCTTGTTTTCTTGCTGTATTTTGTGACTATAGATCTTTATTATTGACTTTTATAGATCTTACTGTGCAGTTCCTTATTTATATTGCTTTTCTCATTTGTGGGCAAATACCAAACCCCTGGACCATCCAGTCAGTTTAAGCTGAGGTTATAATGTGAGGTATCAACAAACCTGCAGTCCATGAAAATACAAAGTTTCAGCTCTTTTGAGATGGCTGAGCACAATGTGTGTGTTCAGGATGAGCATCCAAAAGGTTATGCACTGCAGTTGTTGTGATATGTAAGACGTAGTTGTGAGGTCACTCGGCAGGATGACCTTTTAAGGGCTTTTCTAAATGGTCCTGGAACACTTGAGACTGTGGAGCCAGGAGGGAAGACGACACAAACACAAACCTGACCCGCATCTTAGAAAACGGAAAGATCAGGGTCAGCCATGAAGTCACTTACAAGTAGGTTATGAGTGTGTGTGAGTGTGTGTGTGAGTGTTTTATTGTACTTCTGTGTCCAAACTGTAACACCGACCTTAAAAGGAAACATTTTCTGCTTCTCGTTAGTTGAAATGGGTGTTTCAGGTTAATTCTGCTTTGTTCCAACTGTGGTTTATGTCCCATTGTTGTGGCCACCACATCACATCAGCTGTGATAATATTATCAGAACCACAGAAGTCAGAGGAAACCTGCTGACATCATCAGAACAAAGTCCAGCAGGACAAAGAAAAGGAGGAGACCAGTTACTAACAAGAACAGAGCTTTGGCCAGAGGATCAGAACCACTTTACTCAGAGGTGAAACACACGCAAGAAATGTAAATATTAATCTCACTTTGCAGCTAATCTGTATGCACATGTGTGTGGTGAGTGGTGTGGACCTGCGATGGATAGTTTTGGGTTATATTCATTGTTTCCCCTCTTCATCACATGTTCTCTACTCTATGTGTTCATACAAATCTGTCTTATAATTTGACTCTTCTACCACTGTCACCATAATGACACAAAGAAGATCACATTTTTAAATCAATTATTCTTCAAAATTTTGTTTTGCTTTAGAATTTTTAGGCCTTATCATTAAAATAGAGTTAAGGTCAGGTGAGGGGAACAGGAATTAAAACAAAGGGATTCAACAGTATGTCATAACCTGTGTGTGTGTGTGTGTGTGTGTGCGTTTTGGCCGTAACTCTGTGGCTGTTTGCCAAACATTTTTGTTGACAATCTAACAGTGGAAGCAGGAAGACAGTAATGTTACACTCTGTGACATGTCAACACACCCCAAAACAACTCGGTCACTTCCAGGACACACACACATGCACACACACACCCTGCTCAGACGTTTGGAGACAGTGGACACTGAGGTCGCAGGGGAGTCCTGCCATCGTTAATGACACTGTTGGCCAAATTAGTACTGGTGTCAGTGACTTTTGAGGGTCAACTCTAACAGATCATCACACTTTTGGCTCAAACCACAATGGAAAAATTCCCTTTACTGTATTTTTGGTTTGTTTAAATGTGCACGTCTGTCCTCAGGAGTCACAGCTTACTTAGAGTTCTGGTGTCAGATTGGAGTTCAGGCAGCGAACCAGAAGAATCTGAGACCAGTCTGTGCAACTTCATAAGACACCTTAGACACGTCTGAGATTTCTAAACCATCCTGTTAATCTGCTGTAATAAACTTTGACTGGCCAACTTCTTTTTTTCTTTCACTGCCCCTTCAAGTCACGGTGAGAAACACAGGACAAAAACTCGAGCTTGGCTGTTCACACTTGGTTTAAGATGCGTCACGGTGATCGGATCACAAGTGGACAGCACCAAACAGAGGGGTGAACAACCACCAAGATGCACTGAGATCCAGTCACTCTTGTATCATCTGCCTTCTCTCTTTTAGCTCGCTGTACTAACGGACATGCAGGTGTAAATAGAGACACGTCTCGGTTGTCCACTTGGCTGTTCACTCAAGCATCATAAAACCAAGTCTGAACCATCCCTGTTTCCAGTTTTGTCTCCGTGTGTTTGGGACAGAGGATAAAAAGTCCTGAAAACACAAGGAAGATTGTTGTACATGAAGACATCACACAGGTAGTGTGGTATCAAACCAAGAAGTCCCATATATCTAAATTTAGTTTATTATCATCTTGTTGAGTTTGTGCACTGAGGGCTCATGAATCTAAAGAATCATTTAAAAAGTCTCCAAAGTGAGTGAATCTTTTTCTGTATCACCTTTACACTCTTTATTTTTACTCTCAGTGGCGTCATTGGAAAATGGGAGCGTCACGCTTGCATTGTGACATGGATTGTACACCAGGGACACAGATGCAGCCACATTCCCACTGTTTGCACGCAGCTTTCTGTCCATTGTCACAACAACTGCCTCTTCCAGGCCTGAACAGAAATACACAACTGATGGAGGTGAAACACTGTTTTATTCAGGATGATTGAATTCATGTTCAAGTTGAGAGTAGTTTGATCATTTCCATTTTCCAATGACTTTTTCAATATAAGTATTTTCATTGGACATGTCGTTCAGCATGGTGCACAGTCTGCATTACAAATGAAGCTGAATTCTGAGTCTCTTACTACATTACACAGCCAGCAGCCATATAACCAGGCCTCCTACAGTCAGTCTTCCTTCACTCATATTTAATAAATAGATCTCTGACTCACTCTTCATATATTCTGTTTATTCCATAATTAAGTTGAACGTTGTACATGTTCAACCTGACTGGACCTTTCCTCATGGGAACCTATTCAAACTGTTTTCCTATGATTGCAATATTCCTGATTGAAAATGTTATTTCATTGTTTGTTATTAGTTCTCTGAGCAGAGGGTGACTTCACCAGCTCCTCTCTGGTCACAACAATGCCCCGCACACAGGCATTTATGCAGCAGGATGCCGACTGTGTCGGACTGACCAGTGAAATCTGAGCAGTGTCCATCACCAGTAACCAGCACTGCTCAGGGTTTTATCTGCTGCTATTTTTACTCTGGAAAATAATCTCAATTTAATAAGAAATGATTGATGTTAAGTTTCAGCTTCCAACAGACTGCATCTTGTAAAGCCAGTGCCCTAAAGGTCTCTGCACAATGGAGCCAAACAATATCACAGTAGTGATGTCACAGGTTTGCTGGGTCAGTGTGTCTTATGAAGCCAGTGTCTGGAAAACTGCGGTGCTACAGAGCAGATA
>OOFC01041943.1:0-15511 GCA_900323345.1 Pseudochromis fuscus | reverse complement strand
AAAGAGGTAGAGAGGGAAGAGCATTAGTACTACAGTGGCACATTGTGTGTGTGTGTGTGTGTGATGAGAGGATGTTGATGATTTTGAAGGGTGGAGGCCTGAGCTGAGTAATGAATGATTCACAGCTTATTAGATAGAAAGAGGATGTGAGATGATTGCAGCCGATTGTTTTGAACTTTGACTGTAAAGTTCAGAGTGTAAAATGTGAAATGTCCGAATACTAAATCATGAAAAAGCAGAAAGTCCGGTACACTTCCACAAGTTTTTTTTTTTTTTTATCGTTCAGCAAAAACATCAACACATGAGGTTTCTAAAGACGTGACCACGGCTGCTGTATTATTGAAACAGCTCTGACAAAACACTGATAGTGCAGTGTTTGGTTGAACCAGGTCTCTTTCTGTGGTAAACAAGGGCTGTGCTTTTTTTTTTTTTTTTTTCATGGTTCAACACAAAAACATTGGGCCCAGGCATTAAAAAAACAAAAAACAACACAGGGCTGATATATGTCCATGATTTAGTAATAATGCAATAAGTTCAAATGCTTAAAATCACATTTAATATAACACCGTTCTACTGGGAAGATTAAAACAAATTCAACACTAGACTGTAAATTTAAAAGTCTTTACCTCATTTTTAGAAAAATAAAATTTAGCTTATTTCACAGAAAAAATATATTTGCAAATTCGTCGTAATTCAAAAATATTTGTTTTACATTTAATAGATGAAACTGTTAAAATTGAATTTTATTCCTGTAACTGTATTTTCTAAAATGTGATCCCATTAGAATCAGCACAACTTATTGATCAGTGATGGGAATAATCAACCATAAAATGAAGCGCTAGTAATTTAGGAGAACTTTGTTTGATATATTTTGTACAATTACAATGAATTTATGCTTTTTACACATGCAAATATTGCTCATTAAATATTAAAATGCCAAAGGTTGGACAATATATTGTGGCAAGCACACAGGAAAGAACTGACAACAAGCCAGGAAGTTGGATTTTTCACACTACTTGTGCCTCTTACACTGCATGACCCCAAGTAGCGTATTTTTAATTGGTCTTAAACAACAACTCTTTACATAAACAGTGGCTGAGGGTCATCCAACACACCAACCATTACACTCACGGTATCCACATAACTCATCACACAAACCATGCAGAAACAAAACTCACACAGAATAATGAACATAACACCGAAAAACACCAACACTCCCATGAGCCCCTGCAACAGCCCGAACTGTCCAATCAGCGCCCGGCTCAGCGATCGCTACAATATCATGCAACATTAAGGCTAGATGTATTGTAATTATGGGAAGTTTGTGTATTTTATGGCTATTTTTCATTATTTTATAGTTTCTTAGTGGCTCAGTTACCAGAAAAATGACACTTTTACATGAACACCACAGTTGTATTCGAGTGAGAAAAGGAAAAAAATCCCTTTGCATGCTGTGGTTTACATTTATGGCATACATGTGATTCACAGCTCTCAGCCCACGACTCGTTTTAAATAATATACTGGATGACACAGTTTAAAGTCCGAGTTATTCTTAGATTTCTAAAAGAATTCATCTCGACCTTTTGGAGGAAATGAAGTTTCCACTGTTTACTCTCCTGAAGCTCTGAGTCACACTTCAGCCTCATCCTGTCTGTGGATATGATGATGTGATAAAACGACGGTCCTCTGTCTATTTTGCTATGAAGTTTCAGTATCTTCAAAACTATACAGTCGAGCTCTGTGTTTATTTTTAAAGATTTTACCAGTTGATTGTGTTTATATTCACTGATGCTGCTGCTGCTGCTGCTCCATCCAGGCACAAAAAAACTCATCAGCATCAATGTATTTTCCATTGTGACTGAAGCAACTGAGACTCATTGTGTTTCCCAGTGACCTCACTGGTCACACTGAGTGAAATGCTCTTTGTGTGTTTGTGTGTATGGTAGCAGAAATTAGTGTTTACTGTCTCTTTAGCAATCCCCTTGAAGACGCTCAAAGTCAGTGATCTGCACTGATTTAGCGTCACCAGCCGTGTAAACATCAGTTATGAAATACAAAACGCTTCCAGCTGACAAAGGCATAAAGAATCCAGGGCGTTATCCATAACTCTCCAACTTACAGTCCTGCTGCTTTTTCCACAGCTGATCTGCTTTGAGACTCTTTTTCCTGGAGGAGTGTCCAGTAACCCAGGAGCAAGGCACATTCATATAAACACAGATTTAAGAGGTAATTTAATTGATTTAACCCTTCAACAGGTAAGTTTTTATTTAGTGGGCTACAAAAATCTTCCTGCCACATGTTTGTTTATACAGTTTTTGGAAAAGTTACCATATATGTTAACTTCCTTGATGTTTGTTTCCGACGTAGAAAAACAATAATGACATAATAATTACATAACAAAAAAAATTTCCCAAAAAGTCCCAAAAGAAAAAATCTTGTAATATCCTTCAGTAACACTCCAAATTTTAAATTTCCAAGTATTTCAATGAGTGCAATATAAAATTTTAAAAAGTTGAAAATAACTTCTGCTCTCGGAGGATTAGCTTTTTATACATAAGGTTTCTACATAAGGTTTCTACATAAGGCAATTATCATCATGACCAAATGCAAAGTTGATAGTTCTGATATTTAAAAGAATACAGATGATACAACCCTGATTATTGCAAATATATTGATTGATCTGCTATAGGTTGTGGCAGTACAGTAGTGCCCGAGGTCTTTTTGAGGTCATTTAGAAACAATGTCTCTTTTGACCCTGTTTGCACTTGGCTTTAAGAGGTGTCTCGGGTGGACAGTGCTAAATACAACGACCACCAAGAGATCCGATCTCTCCAACCACATGTGGAGGTGGTCTGTAGTATAAAAGTTGATGTGTCCTGATCAGTGCTGTCAAACGATTAAAATTTTTAATCAGATT
Organism: Pseudochromis fuscus; assembly: GCA_900323345.1. Classification (NCBI taxonomy): domain Eukaryota; kingdom Metazoa; phylum Chordata; class Actinopteri; family Pseudochromidae; genus Pseudochromis; species Pseudochromis fuscus. The sequence goes on along the minus strand of OOFC01041943.1, from coordinate 12,594 downwards.
AATCACAGGGTTGCTGTAGATTAATCGCGATTAAATTTCATGTCTTTTTAATCTATATTAATCGCATTTCATTTTGCATGAGGGTGGTTTGTGGCAAGCTAGGTGATGCATTAGCCAAAGTGCTAGTGGTATGTACTAATGTATGCTTTGCTTTAACGTGGTATTTTAAGCTGAAAGTGTTGCGGTGAAAAGAAAACTTCTTCCTGCAGAATGCCAGTCAACTATTCTGTCTTCAATTTTTGTACTCAGATTTCTTATGTAGAGGACCAACGTGCTGTTTAGCATCTCCCATTTTTATTGGTTGGTTCTGCTGCCTGTCACCAGAGGATTAACTTCCTATTGGTGCAGGCGTGACGGCAACTCCACTTGGACAAACTGCCTGAAGTCTGTTGCCAGAGATGTCATTCTGTGCTGCAGATGGATTAATTACATTAAAATTATTAATCAGATTAATCATGATGATGGATTAATCTGCGTTAATGCATTAATTCATACAGCCCTCATCCTGATGCATACGTAACCAATGCAGAACCAAAATCCGCTACAATTCTTCTATTTAGTCTCACCCTGTGCTTATTTGCTGGCCATAAACATCTTTGTCCTGTCACCAGAAACAGTTGGACCAGCCCATACATGTACACTAGTCCTTGAATCATTCTCTCTCCTCTCTTTTCTAACTTTTGTCACTGTTTACAAAATGTGGCCAACTGCAGGCCCTGACGTTGCCGTAGTGACATCTGAACACAAGTGGTCAGCAGCACGGATGGAGATCCATGTAAACAAAGATGCGTCTGAGCGGTCCACTGGTCTGATCACCCAAGATGCATTATGTTACACTTTTATTTACACTATCATACATGTCACTCAGTTCGTGTCTCTGTGGAAATTTAAAAACAAATTTAACATGAAGAAAGTTTTGTACAAAAAAGATGCAGAATGGTTTAAAGTGAATGAAGAGACAGTGGCCCACAGATGTCAGTGAATGAATAATTTGAACAGGTTAGCTTCTTAGCAACAGAAGCAGCTTTAAAAATAAATCACCAACATCTAACCACATTTTAAAGTTAGCTGTAAACTTGAGAAGTCTTTGAGGTGCGTTGTTTTCTTTAAAGATCAAACTACAAGACCAACATACACATTACAGGAAACATATGTCACCAATGTATTAAATGTGTTAAAAGGTCTAAGACTGGTGTTTCTCTGGATTTTAGTAAATTATGAAAGACTTTATTCTGCATCTCGTAGCTGTCAGCTGTGACAGGACTATAAACCCTGAGGAGAGATAGGAAGGCTTAACACCATGTGCAGTGTCTCCAGCTACAGCTGCTGATAATCTCCTAACTGTCTGTATCAGGACAGTATCCAGTCATTTGTGTAATCAGTAGCAGTGTCAGGGGAGCTGCTGTGGTTCACACACAGACTGCAGATAGAGGAATTAAGAGGGTTAAAGAGCAGCAGTGATAACCTGCCGTACAGTAACTGCTGTGCAGCAAGGCACCGTGAGGAGGTAAACAGCCTGACTCAGATATCTTAGGTATTTTTCAAAGTAATCCAGACTACATGTAATTGGGCTCAGTGTCTTCAGTTCCATAAATAAACCTGAATTATTCAGTGATAAGTTGCAGTCATCATCTTTGAATAATTACTGTCAAACATTTGGGGTTTTCACATTTTCTGATGCTGCAGGTTTATTTTTTCTGATGTACAGAATGTACACTGAGGTTCACTGTGTCTTCAAGGAGAAAAATACTGCAATTAAAAAGTATAGATTACATTTTAAACTGACAAATTATAGTTGTGAATACCCTCCCATCAGCCTTGAGTGGGTGATGGGAGGGGCTGTTTTTACATATTTTGTTGTTTTTACCCAACACTTTGATGTGTTTACCCAACTTGTTGTTTTTACCCAACTTTATTTTTTTACCCAACACTTTGATGTGTTTACCCAACTTGTTGTTTTTACCCAACTGTTGATTTACCCCACATTTTGTTGTTTTTACCCAACTTGTTGTTTTTACCCAACACTTTGTTGTTTTTACCCAACACTTTGTTGTTTTTACCCAACACTTTGATTTTACCCAACACTTTGTTGTTTTTACTCAACTTGTTGATTTTACCCAACATTATTTGGAGTGTGTGAGCAGCTGCCATAGAATCATTTGAACATTTATTAATACTTTTTTAATATTAATTAAGTAACTGATTCTTTTTTTTTTTTCCATCTAAACAGAACCTTGCACCGGCACCAACAACCCCATCACACATTTTTGTTTTTGTGATGGTGGTCTCCACTTCACCCAGAGGCCCCTAACTGCACGGGGCCTCATCTTCAGGTCCGTTAAGAATGAGGCCCCCATAGTCGGAGCCCCCCTCCCCAGGTCAGTAATCCACCTCTGCTTCCACCACGGGACCCAAACAGCAGAAAAACCTGATATCAACACATTTTCTGACTGAGGTAGAAGTGAATGAAACTACTGGTTCGACACGTTACATCCGTCTGTCTGTTAGCAGCCATTAAACATGTAATAACAAGCAGGTAAACTGTCACAGTGACACCTGCCAGCTGTTGTTGTCGTCTGTTAAAGTGTCCCACATTCATCCAGCTTTTACCGAGCAGGTAAAAACATTTCCTGCCTTTCATTGGCCCGTCGGTTAAAAAAAATCGAAGGCATTCGGATCAAACAGCGACTCCGCAGGCAGCCTGGAATTTCAATAAGCCAATGAACCTAAGGTACCTTTTCCAGAAGTGTGAATATAGCTTAGGTATGTGTTGAATGTAGGTCAGGGGTTCTCCAGGTCTCAGCCACATATGAAACAGAGGATGTTTTCATTTTTTTCTATTTCTTCCATCAGACTGTTCCTGTTAACCCCTCAGCTCCAGGTGCTTTTAAATGTCCAACCGAGCAATCTGCAAACTGAGCAACCTTGGGCTCAATGGTTAAGAAACATTTGGGAGGATTTTGAAAGACAATGCGGCTCCTTGTCCACTTTAATCAAAACAGTGAATCAGAGAGTATTGAGTCAGCAGTCAGGCTCAACCTGCTCTGAAACATCTTTAACTGTCACTCAACTGACAAACTCGATCCAAGGAAAATGAAGCACAACAAATACTGCGCCTGTTGTTGACAAGGAAAATTATTGGTAGTGTTGTTTTTTTTATGACATATGTAGCAACCCTCAGGGTGGATGGAGCTGAGCGGATGGAGCAGCAACCACCAGTTTTACTTCCAACTAATCTGTGAATCACTGTTGAAAATATTAACTGCAGTTACATTGTTCAACTGGCTTATCTCATGTTCTGTTGTACTTCTGTTTACATATTGGATTGCAGTAGAGTGAAGATAATAATCTAGTAATTTACAACAGGTATCATGTCGATCACAGCTCACGGGTGAATCTTAGTCTCGAGGTAATGCTCTGAATATCTATACACTGGCTGATTATGACACTTAATAAAATCTTAATAAGATTCATCCTGTAGGAGAGAAAAATGTGTGGAGCACATTTCAGAACAACCAATCAAACAGTAAAAAGTCACTGAATACTTGAGAAAACAATAGATGTTGAGATCTTTTACTGGATGAAAACATTACATGAAAAGTTTGTTTTATTTTTTACATTTAAAGATTGTTAAAATACATTTAAAGTTATGTTATTATTTTCACAATATCTGTTGTTTATAGACTGAATGACACAGCAAATTCAGACTTAATACTGTAAATATATTTTAAATATTTGATACAATTAGTGACAATAACCTGATATGAAATACAAGTTCTGTCATTTTAAACAGATTTCTTGATTGATAGATATTGTAGAACAACAAAAACACTGATTTAAAGTCAAATTCAGTCCAAAAACTGTATTTTAATGATGGAAAATTTTTGAAAGCCTGGGTGGAAAAAAAAAAAGTTTCAATTGTGGTTGTTGGTGTAAGTTGCAGTTCTGCAGAAGTCGACTGCAGCGTCTCTGTGTTCACGTCATCTTTTCTCAATTAGCAGCAGTGAGGAGAAGCTGATGTGTTTACTCTGAAGGAACAGCCCAGGAATTTATTTCTGCAAACCAGGAATGTGAAAATAATAAAATGATTCTCTGAAATGAATCACATCAGATCTGGCAGCCTGGATAACAACAGATTGTTCACGTGGAAACCAAACATCAGGGTTTGACTATACTTCCTGATTTTCAGTATCCTCTCTTTTTTTTTTTGGTGTGCGCCTGCTCCTGTGATTCACACAATGAGAGCAGGTTGACTTTAATTACACGCTGAGGTCATGCAGCCAACTCAGCCGTGTAATCTGACTTCTTGCTATTGTGATACAACCCCCTCCCTCCCCCCGTCCTCCTGCTACGATCCTCTCCACGCAATCACCGTCAGCTGGACAGGTGTCGCCCTGATCCAGCTGTCCTCATCCCTCCCAAACAGCACCTATTCTGTCCTGTAATTCTGTCCTGACTCAGCCTATTTCCAGTCTCTGTGTTGACTAAACCCCAAAACATGTAATTACAGACCTCTCCCGCCCCCACCCCGACTCATCCTAAAACCTTTTTCTGCTTTAAAACCATCCTTCAACTGATTCCTGTCGTCTCTGTTTTCACATTCCTCCCAGTTCGACTATTGTCATTCGAGCGAGGCCATTACAAAGTTTTCAGGACTAAAGGTGTTAAAGTTGGAGTAAGTGGATTGGCCTGTTGCCCTCCTCTGACTCCCTTTGGGCCTGGACGCCGTGAGAACAAAGCTCTCAGCTTGCTGTAAGGCTGGAGGGAAAACACAACCTTCATCCAGGGGTTAACGGAGGCCAGTGGGTGTTGGGGTATTAAAAACATTTCTGCTTACTCCCACAGGTACACTTCATCCTACGTTCAAACTCATTCAGATAGTGAGTCATGTATAAACACAGCACAGGTGTAAAACACAGGATGAAGAGGCTTGATTGCTTTTAGACCAAACTCATACCAGATGTGACATTAACAGGAAAATAGGCTGAAACTGTGTTTGGGGACTGTATTAGTCAGAATAACTCACTCATATCTTTCACCAATCTGTCAGACATCATTGACATGAAAACTCAAGGAGCAAGTGTTGTTTAGCCTAGCTTAGCATCAAGATTTCAGCCTAAATCTATATATAAACAGAAATATAAAAATGGTAATGGTAACAAAGCTAATGGACAACACCTGCTGGTTTGTGGAGTTTGGCATTTGAACATCGCAATGTTGGGTTTTTGGAGCCAGAAGCGACCATATTTGGATATAAAGGGCGGAGTGAGGAGGCGGGTCTGACCTTTGAACCCGAGGACACTGCCCAATGTGTATGAGACTGGAGTTCACTAGTGGATGAGCCTCCACCCCTTTAAATCATTGGAGACCAGGCCTGTCAATCAAACTAACCACGCCCCTAAATCTTCCTCATTTGAAGCCTAATATCTATATAATGATGAAATGAATTTCAGATGGACACCAGATCATTGAGAAGAAGAGCTGACATCAGAATAACTTGTGAATAAAATGTATTGACTGAGCATTTCAGTATTGAAAATGTAAATTTTTGAATTCTTTTTTTTTTTTTGATCCATCATCTAGTGGCAATCGGAGGTATTGCACTTTTTTGCAGTTCTGCATCGACCTTATTTTTGAGACCTGGTGCATCTATTCTTTATACAGTGTATGGTGAATCCAATAGACTCCTATTTTAAAATGTCCAACTTGAGAGCAGAAATAAACATGTTTACAGCCTGGTACAAAAACATTTTGATATTTGTGAATAATTTCCACATTCATGACAACTATACAGAAGTAAATTTACATATAACTCACTTATTAAAATCTATTAAGGCTTAAAATTATGTACATTTAAAGGCATTTATACTTACTTTATACTTTGTTTTTTAATTTAACTGGTTTATTGCTTTGTTTTTCCTGTGGTGTTTTTTTTGCTACTGATTTTCCCTATGAAGTTTTGCTGTATGCACATCGTCTATCTAACAACAGGCACCAAGACCGTGCTGTCAATCTAACCCCTGCACATTGAACACTAACTGAATCACAGTCACCACATGCTGCTCCGAAACTCCCGCAGGGGGTTTTCTATCATCCTGCGGACTCAGTCCAATCCTGCCTTTGACACGACTGGTTTCCTGAGACAAACACCACTTATGTGTTCTGCATACGCCTGCATGTGAACAAAGCCTGCTGCACATGCTGAGATACTGGGGCTAAGGGCAGATCCACAGTTGATTATCATCATATGCTCTTCAGATGAACCTCTTCTTTTACACCACACCTCCTCCTGAAGTCATTGACAAGCTGCACACAGGTCTCATAAAAAAAAAGATCCTTCATCCTGCTTAGAGATACAGGTCTGGAGCAGGTGTGTGCCGTCTGGAGGCCTCTTAACGCAGGAGGTAGATTGTCTGAGATGTCGGGAGGTTTGTGAGGTGCAGGCATGTGTAAGCCCTCGGGCTAAACCGTCGGCTCAGTTGGCCTCTCGCATTCTGAGCACCTAAGGTCACAAACAGGCTGTGACAAGCCAGCTATTTTTACAGCCCAGGTGGGTCGTGGATACGTCAGGGCCCTGTTAGCGGTTTGGGTGGTCAACGTGGTCAAAGACTCTACAGAAGCTGAGGATTACTTGGTGTTTCTGGCAAGTGTTACCAAACTTTAATTAAAATTATTTAACATCTAATTAATTCTGTGGTTAATAAAAATTTCCTGAACAATGAGATTACAATCATCATTGAACCGTTACACCTTTACTCTGTGCATGAAATGTAACTGTAGCTTATTGTTGATTAGATTTTATTTACTTAGTGACTAATTAGCATTAAGACATTAGCATCAACATTTCTAAGATACTATTTCTGACCATGAAACTGTTGTTACAGCTGTACAAATGGATTGTTTTATTTACAAGTGTAACATGAGGGGTTGGTGGTGACCCTTTAACACCTGGGCCTTTTATGCTTATTTTGATTTTAAATTCAAATTTAACATCCAAACTCTAACATTCATGTGCAGTTGCAGTGTTTTTGTCACTAAAACTCTAAAATCAAAATCCGTTTTTGTGTTTTTCTGCAATTCTTGTTTCATCATCAGTTATTACACTCTTGCAAGTACAGTAAATCAGCTGTTTTGTCGGCTTCTGAGAGCTCGTGAAATTACCGTAATGACACCATATTCAGTGTGAAGTGCAACATCTCAGCTCTCGGGGACCATTGGAATTTTTCTGACTGCGCAAACTGTGACATAATTACGGTAATCCAAAGACACATGTGCAGAAGTGTCGGGGTTCACTTTTTCCAACACTTCCTCACACCCCGGGTCACCTGACCGAACCAACCAATCAGGAGCCAGGAGGACCCAGCCAAGCAAATACAATGTAAATGTGAACTGAAACAGCAGATTCAACACATTATCTTAGCTGCTCATATAAGAAAAATGTGTAAATAATAATTCTGTGAACTTAAATATAAATAATAAATCAGGTAAACACTGTAAATATATATTTTTAACAAATTAACTTAAACAGATGAATTTCCTGCCACATGAAATCACTGCTCAAACTCATATCTCCTCTTTATAAAATTACTTCTTACAAACTAAACATCCTCAGATGTTACAGTGAATCACTATTTTTCCATTTTTGCATTTGTTTAAACAGACTTCAGCAGTGAAAGAAAAATGAAGCATACATTAGTTTATAATGTGGCAGGAGCTACAGGAGGAGGGTACTGAGGAAGAAATGTCACCTCTTTGAATTGAAAGAGCTGTGTTAGAAAATAACAAACTGAAATATAAATATACTTAGAGTGGTTCTATAAATAGGCCTTTTTACAGGAAAAAAATACCAACATGTCACAGCTAACAAAGCACATGTATTGATTTAACTGCTTTAGTTTCAAGGTCTCATTAAGGAAAAACTATTTTTCCTACTTTAATGGATCTGTGAAAAACAAGAGTTTATCACAGTGAACATGAACAGGCAGCAGATTTACGCCATGAAACTCTGCTCCAAATGAACTAATGTCATGTTGTGCAAACGTCTGCCTCAGTTCATGTACATTCACGGAGCTGATTCATAAAACTCCTCGTACACACTTTACACTCATGCTGAAACTGTGTGAGTGGGCGTGGCCATGTCTTCAGCCTGAGGATAATTACCCTCTGCCAACAGCTCGCCACCGACTTTAGTGCAATCCTCTAAAATCCAGTGAGGAGTCCTCGCTGGTATCTGCAGTCACACATACAGAGGATGAAATACACTGATTTAAACTGAGCTCTGATACGAGGGAGTAAATCCAGGGAGTCCGGTAGCACATCCACATCTACCTGGACGTCTATCTTTCAACACAGCTGGAAAACAGCTCCGTCTTGGCGGTGGCGTCATCAGCCCTAAGGATGATACCCAGGCCGCCTGCCTTTATCAGAGTTAACGGGTTCCCCTCCCCAAACTCTCCTGTGTCCTATCACAAACCATTAAGATAAGGCAAGAATGTCCAGGAACACTGTAACTCAGGTCAAAACTCCTTCACACAAAATCTCCTCTGACAGTTTAGGGTTTCCATCCCTCCAAAATAAAGGTCAGAGGGGTTGTAACACTTTCTTTAAAGCCCTTTTAATAAGATTTCATTTCAGCTACAGGGGTTTATGGGTGCAAAAAACAAAACAAATCCAGCTGTTCGTCACATTTTACTGAAGAAAAGAAGTAAAAAGTATTTAAGTATTAAATGTGAAGGACAGAGAGGAGGAATTGGTTATTTTATCAGTTAAATACAGTCGAGAAATAGTTAAGGTTTGTACGTATTTTAATCAAAATAACTTAAATTTAGAAATAGGCTTTCATATTCAACAAGATCTTGCTGTAGAGTGTGTAAATGTCCCAGTAACTGTTGTTTTCTCTATTTCCGATGATATAACTCGTGTTGTGGGAAATCATTGTTCATCAAAAGCTGCGAAAAAATAAACAAGCTCTTCATCTATATTTTTAGTCATTTCTGTTCTTAAGCTGTGTTCACACCAAAACAAAGAGAAGAGATATCACCACACCAATATTCACCCTCAACAGGCAATAGGAGGACTCTGGATCTCTGATCTGGAAACCATGACGACTGCCTCCTCCCTGCTATCAACAATGAATGACATCAGAATATTATCATTACTTTGTGGAATTTCCAAAAAAGCCAAAAAGCACCTTCTTTCTCAGTCTTATCCCCGGTACAGAGTCGTGTCATAAAGCTCAGGATGACACAGATGGTGACAGTAAACTTGTCCTGTTTCTGCTCCTCTGTGACGTCAGGAAATCTTAACTCGGATTTGTTTTGTGACACTACGTAATGCAAATTTTTAATGAGGGACACTTTTGGGTCGTATTTAAGTTCACACGGGAGATCAAATACAAGTCGCATTTACCGTATTTTCTGGACTATAAGCTGCTACTTTTTTCCGATGCTTTGAACCCTGCCGCTTAAACACAGGTGTGGCTCATGTATCGGTGGCACGAAGCTCATTGGCTTTTTACAAGCTAGCAAGCTCCGTGCCACCGATACATTTAGCCTCGTCACATTAGACCTGGTCAGAGCGGACAGACAGGTGCGCTCAATAGTCCGGAAAATACGATGTAAACAATCGCAAAAAAATCGGATTTCACAAAAAAATCTGAATCGCGCATTCAGCCCTGCAGTCTGAACGTAGCCTAAGATTCAGACCAAACATCCCTACAGTTCTTCTTCTTTGTCGATCAGCAGGCAAAACCTGCTGCTCTTTGTTCGTGTCGCACCTCAGCAGCTCCAATTCCTGATGTCTGAGTAATGTCTGACAGCCCCTCTCTACATTGTAATCCTGTCGATTACAGAACTCCACAGGATCGGACTCCGTGTTGCATATTTCAGGAATTAGTCACCACATTTTATGGACGGAGCTCCCTTACAGTTTGCTTTTCAGGTTTTCTGCAGCACCTCAATGAAACAGGGACCATCAGATTTCAGTGTTATGTTACAGTCTTGGAGAGAGAGGAGCAGTGTTGTTTCACACAGGTCCAGCTCCCCAGACGATCTCCCACTCCCTCCCCAACCTAAACAGCCATAAAACAATAACAGGGACGCACAGGAGCTCGCCAACGAAAGCTGCTCCCTGCTGCACCGTACACAATGTAAGTGTTATCTTTACAATGGCCCTCTTCTTCCTACTCCGAGAAACATGGCTAACAATGTGACTGCTGTCAGACAGAGCGTAGGGGGCTCCCTCACAACTGCAACAATGAACAGATTTATCATCCCTCCCACAACTAAGCGGCTGCAGGATTTGCTGCTCGGCAGGTGTGGAGGCTCGTACTGTACACGAGCTGACAGAGATATCTGAGCGAAGCCCCGACCAGGAATGCAGAGCAACCTGACGCCGGGATTAGAAAGGGAAGAGGGATGAGAATGAGAGCGCTCGGTGTAACGCTGTGGAGAGTTTGCTTTCAGTTTTGTGTGAGTGTTCACAGATTGATGCTCAATAAGTCATCAAACTCTTCAGCTTCATGATGCGAGGTTAAATTTAAAGCTCTGCTAATCCAAATGTAGAGAATGTCAGAAAAAGAAAAATGCAACATTAAAGTTTTAATATCTCTTACATTATGAGTAGGTTTTTGTTTGTATTGTTTCCACAGCTACAAATGGTTAAAGTGAGGAACCACAAACCCACAGAGAATTATTATCATCCACACAAAAAATGTCAGCCTGTGTTAGCAAACTGTTTTGTATTTTTTCCACTTCACTGTTTGCTCTCACTAATCTTATTTCCTGAGATGGAGGGCAGCTGTTTTTTAGCAGATGAGGTGGTGCAGGCCAAACCACAGCTAAAGGAAAACTGAATTCTGATCATGGAGAGACACAAAGACGACAACATAATGTGTCATGTGTTGTGTTGAAAACTTTTCTTTCACTTTGTGGCAAAAAAAATACATTAATAAAGATTTGCACTAATCTATATATATATATTTCTTAATGTGTTGCTTCACAAACCAGCAGAATTATCACCAGCATTTCCACCATTTAGGAAAAGTTTGACGAAACTTTCTCCAGCATGTTGGTTTCATTTCCAGCTGCAGGATGTTTTTCCCGGTTTAAAGATTCAAATCCGCTGACTGTTCAGCAGCAATCAGCAAGAAAAACTAACAACTTACACACAGAGGAAGTGGAGACTAACATGAGGGTGAAGAACTGGACATGAACACTTGTAATGCTGTATATCTGCTTGGTGAATAAAATACTAATTATTTACTGTACAGTGTGTGTTGAAGCCAATAATGTAATAAATTTGCCCTTTTTGAAATGTAATAGGCCAATAACGTAATAAAAGTCCTGAACCGATAACGTAACAACTTTTGGCTAATAACGTAATAATTAGCCTGGTAAAAGAAAAAAACTTTACAAATGTAATAACTGAGCCAATAACATAATAAAGTATTACGTTGACATATATAAGTTATTTTAAATTATTACATTGACATACATAACGTAATAACTGTCCAATAACGTAAGAAAAGTCCTGAACCGCTAACTTAATAACTTTTGGCTAACAACGTCATAATTTACGTTACTATCTGTATTATATTGATATTATAACGTAATAATTTACGTTACTAGCCAAAAGTTATTCCGTTATTGGCTTCAACAGCGTGATAACAGCCTGTACAGTTATTTTAGTGGATTATCGCTCCATAAAAACTCCTGCTGCCTTCAAGTGAACAACACAATCCAACTTTATACATATTACAACAACACATGATTACATGTAGCTACACTCATGGCCTGTTTGATACATGCATGTGACAGCTTTAATGCAGCTCCACATTGTTTGCTGAGCCCTGAATAGTATTGTTGTTCTTTGAATCATCCTGTTCTTCAGTTACAGCAGACACATGCAGCAGGAGGTGTTTACATGTGTTCTCCACGTCTCTTATATTGTGGTGGTGTTTACCACTCTGTTTTCATTACAGTTTTATGAATAACAGAAAAGATAAAGGAGCCTCCTGGATGTTTATTGATCTTTATTAATAATCTACTGTCTGGGAATTAAACTCTTAACAGACGTGATGGAGCCGCTAACCTCACTTCATTTGCTTCCTGCCCTCTGTAGACTAAACTCTGAAGGTTTTTCACACTTCTTTGTAACTCAATTAAAATGTCAGTCAGCTAGACTACAAAGCAGAGCGCAGACACCCTCAGAGTGCTAATCATCCCTCTGTTTACTGAGGCTCATGCCCTGCGGAGGTCAAGCAAATGAATGGCTGCTCGCAGAAGGAGGTGGTGGTGGTGGTGGTGGTGGGCTGTGATAAGAAAGATTTGTCTGTTGATTAGAGATCAGACGTAAAACACCCTCCTGTGACTGAAACTACTGCTACGTCTCATCTCACAGGAGACACACAAATTACAAGCCAGTGAGGAAGTACTCAAGTAAAAGAAAAAAAAAAGATAAAAGGTGAGTTTACCTTTCCTCCAAGGGGCCAGGATGGAGAAGGACTTCTGCCAGCTGATGACCAGTCCAGCCTTTTTTCTCTTCACACTCATGTTGCTGTCCCTGAAAGTCACTGAAGTTCAGGAAAATTCAAAT
>OOFC01041942.1:0-10712 GCA_900323345.1 Pseudochromis fuscus | reverse complement strand
ACTGAAAACATGTTTTATATTCTAGTTTCTTCAAAATAGCCACCGTTTGGTCTGATTACTACTTTGCACACTCTTGGTATTCTTTCAATGAGCTTCAAGAGGTCGTCATCTGAAATGGTTTCCACTTCACAGCTGTGACTTATCAGGGTTAATTAGTGGAATTTCTTGCTTTATCAATGGGGTTGGGACCATCAATTGTGTTGTGCAGAAGTCAGGTTAAGCCCTATTGGACAGCTGTTAAAATACATATTATGGCAAGAACCAATCAGGTAACTGAAGAAAAACGAGTGGCCATCATTACTTTACTTTACTCTACAATGTTGATAGTCATGAAAATAAAGACAACGCATTGAATGAGAAGGTGTGTCCAAACTTTTGGCCTGTACTGTATATATATAAAAATGCCTCACTCATATAGAAATTGTATTTTATTTAGGTAAAGCACCAAAACAAGAAACTCCCAAAACACTGAAATCTACCAAAATGTACATTCCCCATTAACACCAGCACATTAGAGACCTGTAATGTGCAGAAGGGTTGGTATTTTTGATAAAATGACAAACAGTGCCATCCTGTGGTGGCATATCAAGCTTCATCTAGACTGTTTGTCTTCTGAGCATCAACAGCTGTGCTTGTCTCAGAGGTGGTTGGCGTAGCCCTCTCCGCTGTCTGCATCATTGACGGTTGTGGCTCGCTGAGTTTGCACAGAAGCGTATAGATCAGACATGGTGGAAATGGCGTCCGTGTTACCATCATCTTCCTTCTCTGACAGCGGTGCCTCCTCTAAATGCACCACAGCTGAGTACTGTATCTGTGGAGAACTGTGGCCCGACTGCTGTCTGGGAGCCTTCAGGGTCAGGTTGGCATAGCAGTCCTGATTCTTTGACTGGAAGAAGAAAAAAATTAGCTCCTATAGGACAGGTTAAAAGGATAGAAAAACCTTGGTCCAAATCCAGTATGGAACAAAGATGATGACATAAACTAACAATTCATAGAAATGTTAGAAAATAAAGAGTTCACACAACTAAGATATCCACTGTCAAAAACTGGAGTTCCCCCATCATGGACACTTTCATGGAGGCTGCCATACATATTTTAACCAATCAGAGAAATGGAGTATGGAAAATTGATTTTTCTGATTGGTATAAATGGTCTGACATCACATGGGCTCAGCATGTGAAACTACACATGAGTGAGTTTGACAGCAGAAGCTTTGGGATTGTTGTTACTTTAGTCGTTGTTGACACCAGAGCACTCTTCCTGTGCTGAAGAGAAACACTGGTGGACATTCAGGCTAGAGCCCATGTGATGTCATCATCATGGCATTAAAACTGCCATAGAAAACACCCACAAATACACCAAATACTTCTCTTGTGGTCTGTCAATATTACAAACTATCAACTTATACATGCATTATATTCCATTTTCTATTCCTTTAAGTAACAGTCCTACCTTACAAAGATGATGCATTGTTGTGAAGGTTTAATGATGTGAACCACAGTAAAACATCAGTGTTTCTACAGAGAGTGAAAGACTCTACCTGTGAGTCAGATGTGACTCTTCGCTGATTCCTCAGAGCTGAAGAGCTGAGCGACGAGTGAGGAGGATCATCTTCTGTGAACAACACTTCTGTGAACAACAACATCACACGGTAAACTAATAGAAATGTATAAAGGTACATTCACATACATACAAAAACGGGCACTTACCTGTTTGCGCGTAGCTTATGTTTCCATAAATAGGATTATCTTCCATGTGCCTCGAGCCATGACTTAAATTTGACAAACAGAGAAGATATTGGCCGTGAGTTCTACACATGCAGATCATTTAATAGGACATAAGTTTGTGTAATGTATATGGGCTACATACCTCAGTCTTTTCCTCAGTTGACATGTTTCTTTTTCTGTTACAGCATAAAGAATAATACATTCATTGTTACACAAAAAAGCATTTGATTTAGTATATGTTGTGAGTAAATATTGTAATTACCTGAGCAACATTTTGACAGACAGCAAAAAAAATTCCACAATAGTGAGAGGAACAGAATTGTGATGAGCACCCCGAAGACCACCTGAATATCATGTGGCAAACTATGAAAGGTCCAGGCTGAAACAAACAAAAAGAAACATAACTATATGTCATATGGATCATTTAAAGAAATCATATTGTTGTGCATCACTGATGGAGTCAAGCTTCAACTTCATATGAAAGGTCAAGGTTTCTACACACATAAAAAAAAAATCCCCCAAAATTATCAACTTCAAACAATGATGCATCCATCACATACTCACTTTAGACCTCCCAACATTTATACCTGCGTGTGTGTTTAATCACACGTTAAGTCAAAGTGCAATGACGAAGCTCACTCACACAATTTACATAGAAAATCCCCACCTACAAAGTGAGGTGCTAACCACTGTGCCACCATCAGTCAACCAATGGAAAAGTTTATTTTAGAAACTAAAGACAATTTGTTTGAACTTGTGTTAAGATTTTTTACACTTATGTTTGCTGTGCAGGAACGTTGACATCAATTCAATAATAAGATGTCTTTCTGGTCACAGTAATTTGAACACTAAACATGGTCAGCTGACATTCAGGGTAGTATAGATAAATAAATGTATTTATGAAGCTAAATAAGTGGGTGATTGTGTGAACCTGATACTAGGGTTTTGAATGAAGCAAAGCAGTTAAAAGTGTATGCTTCTACTGAGTGGGCTGTTGAATCCCAGTGGGGAAAAACAAGGCAATATACTAAATTATGAAAACAAGCCCGGCATCGATGTCCTTCAGCAAAAGATTTACACCTCCACTCTGTTGTCAGCAGCAGGAGATGTGGTTTTACTTGCATGTATGGATCTGCGAACAGTGATTGCACAGCAGGTATTTTGTTGCAAGAATACAAACTCAGCACAGTGTGTTAGGTGCATTTCCTACCTACGAAGGCAGTTGCAAAGCTTTGTTTCACATATTGTGTTAGATTGTCTAATGACACTTAAATGAGGTCAAATATTCAGTCTGTCTTTTTCCCCTTTGCCACTTGCATTGCTCTAAATGTATCCTGAATGTGTCGAACAACAATTCACATACATTTCAGCAGAATTTCGCTGGACATGATGCATTTGATATCTGTCTGACACATGATTAAATTCATGCAAACTCAACCGCTCTGACATATTTACAATACAAACCGTGCACATTGTCGGAGTAATATGTGATGAATGTTGTAAATATAAATAAATAATATAGATTGAATATTCTTATTATTCTGCTGGTGTGTTGCCTCATTACCATGTGTAACACATTCTGTACACAATGTTGCATGCTGCCTTCAGGCAAAACCTCGCCAAGCTAATTAACCCACTGAGTAATACATAAACATGCCTCTGAGCATTTTACACGGACTCCTTTCATTCAGTTGCAGTTTCCTAAGAGTTTCTGACCTTGTTCTGATCACTTTGTTACCATGGTAACGCCACATTAGACTACTCGAACAAACAAATCTACATGATGCCATAGTTGTGAAGTGATGGTGATTACAGAATGGAATAATGACTGTTTGCAAATTAGAATAAGACACAATGTAACAGTCACACACACATATCCTCCTAACTACCAGGACTTACTTCCCCTCTTCCCATATGTGCTTCCACTAATGGACGCCATATTCTTTAATGAGAAAGAGAAAAGTACCAAAGTCCCACCTCTTCCTAAACACCCCCTTTAGATGACAAAAGGAGTCAAGTCAGGAGATATTCAGATTTACAAATGTAAATTCAAATCAGTTCAAATGTGTCCACAGAGGACACATTTGACCAACTGGTAGTCAGGAAGATACATGTGTGTGGGGGGAGAACATTTTTGTGTGGGTGACTGAAGTTTTAGTGTGGTCACCCTGAAGCCTACAGAGATATTAGATTTGATCTTATTGGACCAAACAAACATGCACTAAAAACAATAGATTGCACCCATGAGCTATATGCAAAGCTCTTTTTGTGTGTTTCAAGTGCACACATGGACTGAATCTATCCCACAGTTTTGGCATTGTTCTTTTTGGATTGCTATGGTTATCAGCAGCAACTGATTTTTATTAATACTTGAGCATTTATCTCTATAAAATGCTGGCAGTTAGTTGACCTATCCTCCAAATCCAACAGGCAGTTTTTCTCTCCACCAACTCGGCTCGTTCTTTTGCTGCCAAATTTACCACGATGCTCATTAACTTACAAATTTTATGACTTAGTGCTGGACAGCATACAGTCCATCTAATAGAGCTTCTTCTTAGAAAACTGCTGCTGCTGCTTCAACAAATACTGCTATTGAAGGGTTGAGACTGAACTGTAAGTACAGAAGACTGAAAGGTGTTAAAATAAAGATACAGGTGAGGGGGAGTCAAGTGAATAAACACCTTTCAAATTAACATGATAATTCAACCAATTGTTAATACAAAAATTATTGATCACAATTTTAAACTGCTGACAACAGATTGGAAAAAAAAAAGAAAAAACCTTTCTCATGTGGCAGGTGCAGTGTCCTGTTGCGGCAAATCAAAAATCGGCACACACAGAAAACTATGCTTACAAATCAAATTAAAAAGCAATATCACCACTGTTTGTTCTGCTTTATGTATTTTTGTACATTTGTATGTTTTCCTTTTCAAGGTTTGTAATCACAAGCTTATGAATTCAACCTTAATATTTTATGTGAATGCGTACAACCTCCCACCGTTCAATGATCTCCTGAGAGATCTCCTCTGGACTAAGATCTGCACAGTTGTCACATTATCTGAATGTCTCATGACTACACGCTCAGTGTTTTCTTTCACCACATCAATAAGCCATACTGACTTTCCAGCTGCTGCTCTCACATATGTAAATTATACTGTGCATTCACCCTATATTCACCAAAAAGAGGCTCAAGTCTTACCTTCTGATGTTGTCCCATTGGGTTTGTCTTCCGCGGACAACATTTAGACAAGGACAGCTGCAATTCTTACTTTACTGTACCTCAGATGAACCCGACTACAGAGCCTGTTGCATGCTCATGCTTGCAGTTTGATGCTACTCAACAGCATCATGTTTTTTTCAAAGGACTGTTACAGGATGTGTGCTTTTGCAGAAAACCACAAACTTTTTTTAGCCCAGAAAAACAAGAAAGGGAACAAGCAGCAAGACTGTGAACCTGCTCTGACAATATTAAGGAATGCATTCAGAAAATAGTTTGGATATATGTGAGATAGGTAATTTCATTATTTTTCAAAATGGCATTTAATCACCTATGAAAAAGTAATATTTGTATTTCCCTAATATTTCTTATTTTGTCATTTTCAAAGATAAAATATAACGATTATTTTTTCAATAGGAGACTGAAAAATTGTGATTTCTATGATATGATAATAAAGGTTGTTACCACAGATCACCTTTACACTTTTAAAATCAGCTGCAAGCCACTAGGACAAAAATGTGGCGGACTAAACAACAACAGAGACACATCTTTACTGCAGGAGTCGAAGGGTGTTGATTCATTTTACTTTTTCATGATCACCACAGAAAGGTGTATATGTAGCTGAACCTGCTGAACCTAATATAACACACTTTAAATTAGCTTTTGTGAGACAGTTTGGATATTGTATGAGAAAGATATCAACAGGGATTACTGAGGTGTTTGTGACTGTGTCCACATCCAAACTGGTGGCCTGCTTTTAAGTCAACTCTGAGTTTTGGTCATAATATCTGTGCTACAACGAATCTCATACCATCCAGACTTTGCTACTCCACTCTCACTTCAATGATTTCTGCTGAGTCCTCTCCACATTTGAGGATAAACACAGACAGCTTTCTACATCGTACACTTGCTGAATTTGTAAGAACATTACAAAGTGACTCGCAGAGAATTATGTGATGTTTACAGGTACAACCAAAGTACTTCAAAAAGCCAATCATAGCCTGTAACGCAGTCACTTGTAAAGTGAAAGTGGAGTGTTGTAAGTCAACATAAATATTTGCTCATATTACTTGGGTACTTGAGGTTTGAAATTTAATCTGCCAGGTTCAGCAATCAATTATTTGGATTCCTTTTTAGTACTGAAGTGCAGCTTCCAAATCCTCCAGTCAACAAATTGCTGGCAGGCTGGTTATCGACCCATCTGTGTCAATGAATGAATAATAGTGCAGACTGAGAGGAGCAAATCGTTCCACTCTGTCAGCCTTTTTATTTGAGAGACCACGGGCAGCGACACAAGTCACCAGTTCACTCACTTTCATTCCCTCCTGCAAGCATCTATCAGTTTTTTTAATTTCTGTATTTGTTGTTGTTGTTTTTTTATCACTGTGTTGCAATTTTTCAATAAAGACTGAATGATTTTCCTGATAAATTTAGAGGTTGGAGTTTGGCCAATAAATGCAAGAAGATAGCAGCATAGTCCTGTTTTATACAACTGTTTTGATTTCATTACAGACACTATCATATAATTGTTTTAGCTTCATCATGCATGTTCAAGATACTGTGTACTGACTGTGAATTTACTGAAACATAGATCGAGACCTTAAGCTACTTCTTAGATCTGTTTTTACACATCCTACTCACCGAACCCTGGATGAGTGATTTTCTGTGAGGTGTGTGGGCTATAGGTCAAGCCTATGTCCACTTTTATATCATGCTATACTTAAACAGTGACTTACAGAGAGGAAGCTGCACAAGTAAGATGTCAGAATGTGTCTGTGTTACACCAGCTGGCTCTATGTGGTCTGCAGTGTGAATCCAAGATCAAAGGAATATTTAGAGATATCAAATAGGATATTTGTCAGTAGGAGCACAAATGATCCTAAGCGAATGGAACTGTTTACCACAGAGGTTAAGTTGCTTACATAAAGTGTTACTGTTTGGTGCACTGACCTAAAAGCCTCACTAACCAGTGGTCATTGTGCAATAGATATTTTCCACTGTCAGCAGTGATGTTGTATTCACCTGTTGTTCAATCCATGTTCTGCATCACACAGCTTCTCGCATATTTAACCTTGCTGTAAGAAATCTCTTTTTAAAATAATAAATAACAGGCTTGGTAAATCGGGCAGCATGGTGGTGCATGCAGTGGTTAGCACTTGCAGCTCACAGCAAGAAGGTTAGGGGCTCGAATCACGGCTCGGGCCTTTCTGTGTGGGGTCTGCATGTTCTCCCTGTGCATGGTGGGTTTTCTCCAGGTGCTGTGGTTTCCTCACACAGTCCAAAGACATGCTTGTTAGGTGAATTGATTAGCCTAAATTCACCATAGGTGTGACTGGGAGTGTGAATGGTTGTTTGTCTTTGTGTTAGCCTGGCAACGTGTCCAGGGTGTACCCCTCCTCCTGCCCGATGACAGCTGGGATAGGCTCCAGCAGACCCCTGCGACCCGAGTGTGGAGAAAGCAGGTACAGAAGATGACTGACTGACGGACTTGGTAAGTCTATGGTTGAGGCTTGTAACTGTGCCGTACCTCAGTCTTAACCTTCATACCCTGTGTCATGAACTCTAAAGGAAGCTTGCACAATAGAAGTGTGCACATAGACTGTATATGGAAACGAATGATGCAAGTGTGATGTCACCTGTTGGTTTGTGGACTTTTGTTTTGAAGCTAAGACGTCAGCATTTCAACGTTTTTTTGTAACGTTTTGCAACGTTTTTTTTTTATTGTGAAATTTTATGACAAGTGGGGGCTGAACTTGAAAAGCTTTGCTTCCTTCAGCCCCTTCTCAAACTACTCTATTTGTATGTTATTTATTTTTATTTCTACTATTACATTTTTTTCTCTTCACTATTGCATGTGCTGTTTGTTTTTCTGGTTGTGCTTGTTTGAGACAAATCAAATCAAATCAAATCAACGTCACCGTGAACCGGAAGTGACCATATTTACATATGAGGAGACGGCTCTGACCCTTGAACCCAAGATCACTGTGCAATGTGTCTGAGACTTGACTTCAGCGCCGATGTCATTGGAGACGAGGCTTGTTGATCCATCTAACCACGCCCCTAAATACTGATCTTTTTGAAGCCTAATATCTACTCTCCTTTTTTTTTTAAGGTTCCAGGTCACTGATAAGAAGAATTTAATCTCGCTAATGACATCAGAATGACTTGTGGAAAAAAAATTATTGGCTAAATATTTTTTATTGCACTGAAG
Organism: Pseudochromis fuscus; assembly: GCA_900323345.1. NCBI lineage: Eukaryota > Metazoa > Chordata > Actinopteri > Pseudochromidae > Pseudochromis > Pseudochromis fuscus. The sequence goes on along the minus strand of OOFC01041942.1, from coordinate 2,557 downwards.
TGCTGTGTGTCTCAAGCCAGAAGCATCACCCATGATGCCTGACACCCCCACCATAGACGGTTTATCCTGCTCCCCTTTGGAAAGAGGTTCAGGAGCTTTCGGTGCAGGACCACCAGGTTCTGCAGCAGCTATTCCCCTCAGGCCATGAAAGGACAATAAAAAAAGTAAAACACCCATTCAAGTAACTGCACTGTATTGACACTTAAAAACAAACAAACAAACAAACAAAAAAACTTAACACTACTTCCTCTGTCACGACCATTGTGGTTTCCCTATTTTCTTGCACACTCATTTTTATACATGCTGTCATCCATATCCTTTATTTCTTTATTTATCCATCATATTTTATTTATATTTTTACCCTAAACCTTAACTTTCTACCTCAACATCGACTGCTGCTGTTTGTCCTTGCAATGCTGATGTTTTTTCTTAATTAGCTTGATCCTTGCAGCAAAGCCAGAGTGTTATGGAGCCGGCCTCTAGTGGCCGTAGGGAGTATTGCACTTTTTTGCACTTCTGCATTGGCTTCATTTTTGAGCACCACTTGCTTCGTCCATTTCTATACACAGTCTATGATTTCTATATACAGTGCAGTCTATGAGTATGAATGTGCAACAGTTTTCCACTCACTAGCAAAGATCCACTGGAGCTTTAAGACACGGACCTCCCAGACTAACCCAGGGGGCGGGTCTAACCTGGTCTTATCCCGCCCCCCTGCTCGGGTCTGCCTCTCCTCTCCACAACGCTGATGTGTTACTAACTTGATTTTTCAAGTCTGCAAAAATGTTCAATTTCGGATCAAAACTGTTGCTGCTTTTCCTCCTGGCCTTCCCCTGCGGTCTTATATCCATCGGTGAGTCTGTGTTTTTACCTTTTACGCAGCAGGTTTAACTCATCCGGTCTCTTTGGCAATAGTTACAAAGTTATTAGTGTAACACATTGACGTGGCACAGTCACAACGCTTTACACAGGCCACTTTCTGCACCGCTGATTTAACCACTAACATGAATATATGGATGTTTTATTCATACTTACATCCACTGTAATAAGAATAAATTGCAGCTCGTCGCTTTAGCTCTGAAATGAATGGAAACGGTCGCTTCTTAAACAGCTGCTGATTCCTGGAAAGTACAAAAGAATCACTTCCTGTTGTTTGTGTCGAGTTTAATGACACTTTATGAGTTTTTAGTGATATTTATAAAGTTATGGAGTCTGTGAGGATGTAACAACACGCAGCGACTCCCTCCAGCTGGGACACGTCACCATAGATAAGATGGGAACTTGTGTTTGGGTTTGTTAGTTTCTCCTTGGCTGATACACTTTTAAATTATGTTGTTTTTTCACTGTTTTGTGGCAGTTTATTTAAAATTAGGTTGCCAGTTTGTGTGCAGACAGGGGAATAAACCTGGCAGCAATGACAGTGTAGTTACAGTGTGTGAAAGATTGAACCTAAAGTCATTTTATATTGAATTTTCAAGGCATTTGCAACCTCATTGAATTTGCTCTTTGAATTTTCTTTAAAAAATAGTTGTTTGTTGAATATATGTGTTCTTACTCAACTAATAAACTAATATTAGCAGCTGCATATTCCTCTCAGGACACAGATCACATCGATAAACTCTCTCAAATAGCTTGATACAGACTTATAATGATATGTTGCAGATTATTTAGAAATATATGCAGACACAAACACTAACTCATTAAAAAAAGGATATTAGTCATGTGGATGATAAGTAAATACCTGCATTATCATAAATGATTTTTCCAGCTCAACAACAACAACAAGCACATATTCTCTTATTTGTATTTACTGTTGCTATATGACTTTCCAGGTCATGTTAATGCAGACCCAGACTCAGCCGAGGACGTTGTTGATGACCCCGATGCTGCAGTAGATGACGAAGAAGAGGATGAGGAGGCGCTTGTTGAAGAAGATCAGATACAACCCTCAGTATGTACATGTATTTTTGGTCATTTGGCAGGAAAACTCTGACTTCACATCATCATAATGTCATGTTCTGGTCATCATCAGGAAGGAGACGAAGATGACACCGATGAAGCCGCTGATAAACTGTTAACATCTCACCCAGATGCCGACACAACCATCATCTTCACGACAGGAGAGGGTTGGTCTGACTTTTTTATTTTACAGAGTGTGACTTCTGTGTTGTGGTTTGACACATGAGGCAATTTAGTCACTTTATTAGAAGATCTTTTACACATCTGTGCTCATGTTTTTATTAATATGTATTATTTATTTGTATTTTTTTTTACATTTAGAGTTTCCTGCCAATGAAATTGTGAGGTTCCTGGTGGGTTTCACCAACAAGGGAAGTCAGGATTTCACCGTTCAGTCACTGGAGGCCTCCTTCCGTTACCCACAAGATTTCCAGTTCTACATTCAGAACGTAAGTTGGTGGAAAATCACTTTCATCACAAGGGGCTGTGGCTTTGACTCGATCTTATTCAGTGCATCAACAATGCAGTGATTAGTGAGATACTCCAAATTTCTTGATACACAGATAGATACATAGACACATAGATAGATAGATAGATA
>OOFC01041938.1:21270-35826 GCA_900323345.1 Pseudochromis fuscus | reverse complement strand
TCAGTCAAACTTTATTCATAGAAAACAAACCAACATTCTGACAACTCCGTTCACTCCAAAACAAGCTAGTACATTCACAATACGGTACCGTACGTACCGGTAGCTCTTACCAGTATTTGCGCCGCCTTCGTTGAAAACAATGTATTTCCAACTCCATTTGTCACAGTTCAAAGCTACATGAACAGCTGTTTTATTTTTTTCTCCGAGGTAACGTCAGTGACGTAGTATTATCTTTTACCAACAGCAAGGTACAACAGGTAGTGCAACTTTTTATCACGTAGTTAGTGCATCACAAACGTGGAGGGAACTTTTCCCTGATTCAGTAAACACGTAAAAGAAACAGTTTGATACCACTACGGTAAATCAAACGTTAGTGCAATCACAATATACGCCCCCTGACTACGGTAGCCATAATTAACCAATATTGATCCATATATAAGGCGCATCGGATTATAAGGCGCACTGTCGGTTTTTGAGAAAATTAAAGGCTTTTAGGTGGAGCTTATAGTGCGGAAAATACGGTAAATGAACTGCACTAATATAACGCCTTAGGTCCACAAAACGCTTCACAAGTTTTTGTTGCCTCACATTTTACCCATTAACACACAGTAGCTGACATCATGAGCAATTTAGGGATCAGTGGTGGACAGTAATGTAGTACATTTACTTGAGTAGTGTACATTCTTTAAATATTTGTACTTTATCTGAGTATTTGTTTTTTTGGAAACTTATGACTTTCCATCCACTGCATTTCAAAGACAAATATTGTGCTTTGAACTCCACTACATTTCTAGTAAGATTGTCGTTACTCATCCTTTTAGGTTCAGCATAGCTTTGCCATCAGCTGTTGGTGTTTTTCTTTTTCTAAAATGTAATTGGCCACACGCTGTGCTCCTCACAGAAGAGACAGTCAGCGCCAGGGGTCGAACCACCAACTTATTGGTGATAAGTGCATTTTTGTGTCTTTAGAAAACGATGTAATTTAAAAGCATTGAAATGACAAAGCAGATGCAGTCCAAATGCATCCAATTAACAATCCCAAAATAAAGTGTGGCTGATAAGAGAATCATAAAACTCTATGAAGGTGTCAAACTCAGTGGTCCACATAATTTCCACTTGAACAAGTTGAAAGTGGAGGAAACTGACAGTCGTGTCTCTGAACATGTTACCTCTATTTACACAGGTGGACTGAGGTTGGCAGTGTGGATGTGGACCCACAGGAGCAGCAGATGTTAATTACCGCTCGAGCGCTCTGACAGACCCCAGGGCTGCAGGGGTTGATCCAAGTTACTGATCCCAATTTGGTCGATATTGATTTATAGCCTGCTTGCACTGCAACGTGTTTTGAGAGCTGGAGGTCCTGTTTAAGTCAATTATGGGATTGTTCCACATGGTGAAGAAAGAGTGAATCATAGAAGTGAGGTGTCAGAGCAACAACCTGCAGTGAAAACTGAAAAAAATAGCTTAACATCTTACCGGATGTTTTGTAAAATAATCTGTGTTCATAAAAGAAAGCATATGTACATCTACTGCACATAGTTTGCCTTAGGTCCAAGTGATGTTTCGATTGACTTCTTTCCTCAATAAAAAGAGCATGGACCACAAGCAACTATTCAATAGTGCTCCTGTTTCCATTAGAGACGGAAGATGTTGAGTGATTATGGTTGGGAGGCCATCAGTACACTGCTTGAGCTCGCGTTTAATGTTGGAGAAATCCAGTTTCATACCACATGTATGATTCATTGTGAATTGTAAGATCTAAGACGAATGGATCACCTCCAATAAATAAGCAAACAACAAAAACACCAGCGATTACACAGGATTTTAAACACATTAGACAAATTTGATTGAGCGATACAGGGATCACCACAGACAGAAGATGAAATTGTCACTCAACCTGTTTAATATGCATTGTCAGCTGTGTCCCAATTCCATAGTACATGCTGATTCTTAGCAGGATTTAATATGTAGGGCATGATATTGAAGAGAACATACAAGACTGGCTGAGATAGAAAGACATCTTGCAATTCAGCTCCAATTTGTAGCTAAACTGTTGAGCCACCGTAACAATGGATGTTTATGTTTGCCATGGCAAACTGAGCAAGATTGCCACATCCTGTACTGGCTACCAAACCTGTAGTGTCTTTGGTTTCACATCCATGAAAGCATTTTTTTTTTGGGCAGGATTGAAGATGAAGTTGAGTTTTTTGGAGCCAGCACCTAGTGGCCATCAGTTGTATTGCACTTTTTAGGACTTGTACATTGGCTTCACATTTGACACCTGGTTGCTTTGTCCATTTCTATATACAGTTTATAGTTATCAGCAAGTACTTGAGGTTTACAACAAAGCCTGCAGATGTCAGACATCTTCTTCATTGTTGTTCAGTACTTGTACAAGTAGGGTTACTAGCTGGGTAAAACTATGGAAACTATGGACAAACCAGGAATAAAAAAAAAGCCAAGCATACAAAATTCAGTACACGGTGGACACCGAGTGCTTCGTCTCCCTGCTGGCTTTTAGCATATTTAGTAGTCACCTTGCAAACCATTTGCTAATAAATGGCTAACAATCCACTTCAAACATATAACCATCTCATTTTCAACTTAAACTGTTTTAATCTCCTGTTGCATAATAATAATACTGATAATGCTACATTTTATTTATACAGACCTTTTTCAGAAACTCAAAGACAAGGTAAAAGGATGAAAGTGCAGTTTAAAAACAATTACAAAAACAATGAAATACACGTAACAGAACAGGAAGCAGCAATTAAAAAAATATTTTTGTTTGTTAAGTTGTAAAATTACTTGCGGCACAAATGACTGCCTTGTCCTATGTTTTGTAAGTGCTGCACACCGGTATCTCCGACCTGATGGGAGCAGCTGAAACTCTCTAAACAAAGGATGGTTTGAGTTTGATACAAATTTTTTTTAGCTTTGTCCAGAGCACGATGTAAATAAATGCCTTGATGGCTTTTCAGAGGAGTGCCTTGGATTTTACCCGCAATAGTAACTATTTTTCGTAGCGATTGTTTTTGTGCCTCAGTTGTGGCCCCGTACCAGCAGGTAATACGAAAAGTTAAAACGCTCTCCACAAAAGCGTTATAAAACATTTTCAAGTTGAAATCAGTGTGTAACAGATGTGTGTTTTAATTTAGTATTAAAGGCGGTAGGCTCGGCAGTGTCACAGATGTGTTTCAAAAAGAGGGGGTGGCAACAGAGAAAGCTCTGTCCCCTCAGGTTCAGTGTTTAGTCCTCGGGATGTTTCAGGAGGTTTGCATCTGAGGAGCAGAGGATACAGGGGGGGTATAGGGGTGGAGCAAGTCTTGAAGGTAAGAGACAGCCTGCTTATGGAGTGCCTTATGGGTGAGTTGGAGGATTTTGAATTTGATGACATATGGTGTAGGGAGCCAGTGAAGGACAGGAGTGATGTGGTCATGGGTACGAGTGAGGAGGCAGGCAGCAGAGTTTTGGATATACTGAAGTTCACTGAGGAGATTGGTAGTTGTGCCATACAAGATGCTGTTGCAGTAGTTGATGCGAGATGTGATGAAGGCATGAATCACAGTAGCATAGTTGTATACACACTACATCCATAAGTACATTATCCATCCATCCATCCATCTTCTTCTTGGATGGACGGATGGATGGATGGATGGATGGATGGCATAAGTACATTACAAACTGGAATCGCTAATTTGCCTACATTTAATTGCACTGATTTTACAATCTAAAAAGTCGTGCAGTGTCTACCTGCAGCTGACAGAACATTTGATGAGCTTTAATGTGAGTCCATGACCCTGACAGCTTTCATTTCTGTCTGTTGTCATCCTGATTTCCTGCAGAGGAAAATCAAAATACAAGGACACTACTCCATCTATAATTATCACTGGTGGTGGGGGTAAGAAAATTATACACGCTCCAGACTGGATTAAAATCACAGACTAGTGCAGTTAGGCAGTTAATTATTAATCACTCCACCTTCCCCTAGAGAAATAAACCCTGGCCAAATGGGAATTAACACTACGCCATTTCGAACAAAACACTTCTGCCTTAGCAATGGCACAACAGCCCATTTAGTGGCTCAATTAGCATCTGAGTAATCTTGCATAACAACTACAAAGCAGTGATAGCACTCCAAGAGGAAGGTAAGAGGAACTGAAGCTCTGTACTCCATGCAGCAAGCTCCACCAGGCACTCAGTAATGTTTTCCTTCCAGATGTTTCATCATTAGCTATCAGTCTGTATTTGTCCCCTTGCTGTCTCTATAAAGGTGTTTGCATTGTTTTGTCTACCCTGTGGTAAAGACAATGACAATAACCAGATGTGTCGTGTTTTGCAGGGCAGGAGCTGTCACTTTCCTCCGTCACCCTGCATGTCCAACCTGTCTGGCATTTTGCTTTGCTTGGGGCTAACACTGCATTGGCGTCAACACATGTAGCATCTGACGCATGGTGATGTAGACAGGATTTTGACTATTTTGTTCATAAAGGCACAGTCTTAAGATTTTGCTGAGTGGTTGTCCTGTGCAGTCATAATGAGGTGAATTTGATAGTGTTTAAATCTAACGCTGTATTCAGACTGGGAGCGTCACATTTTCGCGTCACATGTACTCGCATGTACTCACGTCGAGTACTCGGGGACGTGTACTGGTGATTTCCCCGCTCGTGCATAACAGCCAATAGGGGCTTTCCTCCCAGTATCCGCAGCAACTGCCCCTTCCACCCTTAACAATGAACGAGATCGTAAATATTGCTGCTTTTATTACCCATTGTTGAAGTCCCAGAAAAGGAGAACAGCTGCTCTGCTTCTTGGTGATAAAGCTACACAGAAGGCAAGGATGAGCAATGGATACCATACCAATACCATGTGACACAAATTTGTCGCTCAAGTTAAAACCTACTCACGCCTTCCCACTCACTTATGTAATCCCGTTGCGCGACAAATTCATGACGGATTCGTGTGAATGCCCTCTAATACAATTAAAGCTTAGGTAGACAGTTCATTTATCTTCCCTGGTTTTTGGGAGGTGATTCTGATTCTCAACAAACTACAGACTTTTAGACCATGCATCAACAAGTGGACGTTATGTCATTGCTTTCCTTTTCTTTCCAGCTGAAGGCCAAAGTTTTACAAAACACAGCTGTTATGATTGGTGCAAAACAGGACCCAAATGCAGACAAAAGTGAAAGAAACTAAGGTTTTAATTAAAAATTTCAAAAAAGGGTTCCACAAAAACAGGCAGGGATGAATACACAGGCCAAAATAAACACAGGGAACATAATACTAGTGATGTTACCGGATGTGTTGAGCCTTCGAAGCAAGTGCTGAGTAATGAACGGGGCGTTTCCATGAAGCACGTGTCGAGGCTTGCTTCATTTCGAGGAGGAGCCAAAAATGATGACGTCCGAATCCGGCGACACCCCCCAACGGATCAGGAAATGGTTCGTGATTTGACGCGCGATTCCAAACAAATGGGATAATGAAATGCTATGGACATCCCTCACATCCTGTTTATTCTTACTGATTGTGTGTTGACTATCGACGGCATTTGTGTGATGATGTGGAGCCTTCAAGAAAGACGGATTTCCCCAATAACGTGTCACCTCAAGCACATTCACGGTCTATACCCAAAGTGTATGCCTTCATCCCACTGTAAATAATTGTTTCCATTTTCCACAATGCAACGTTTTTCATTCAAATAATGCTGCTCACCAACATAAACACAATATGATAGTTCATGCATTGCAGACTTCTTTATTTTGCTGACAGGTATTTTGCAAAAATTCCACACACTTCAAAGTGATGTCAACTGACATTTTTGCCTGTTATACATTGTTTGTCCAGTAGGTGGCCCAGTAGAGCAAATGAAGCCTCAAGAAGCTTCGCACGGAGTGAACCAATTTTGATGAATGGTTTCAATTCTTCATGAAGCTTCATCTGAACCAAAAACAAACCTAAAGTTATCCACATGGGGAGGAACAGGAGGACGAACAGGAACCAGGAACAGGGAGCAGGCCAAGGTGATTCACAGGTAGGAAAACCAGGAGCAAACACAGGGCGACAACACAGACGATCCATCCAAGACAAACAGAGGAGCAGTACTGGAGCAGTGATTAACTGACAAGACACAGGTGAGCACAGGAGTGAGACAGGTGGACCACATTAGGGCAGGGCCAGCAATCACATAGGAGGGAAGAGAACAAAGACAGGAAGTGAACTGAACATAGCCAAGAAAAGCACTTACCAAAATAAAACAAGAACCGACAAAGTGACACAAAAACCACCAAGACAGGGGAGACAGAGACAGTGAACCAAAGGAAAACTCCAAACACAGAAACACAAAACTCAGCAAGACTAAAATCAAAGCCAAGGAAACACAATAAAAAAAAAAAAAAAACCCCAAGGAATCTCAGCAATAACTCTGGGAAATTATTTTTGTGTGTTTGCGCTAGCAGACAGGTGATTGTATTAAATTCCATCATCAGTTGTCACTTCTGTGGGTACCTCTGTTTGGACATATCTAGGCCATTGCAGCTTTGTAATTTTCACGCACTGATTCTGTTTTAATCATGAATGGCACCAGAAATAATTTCTCATGAGCAGTCTTCATTTGTAGAGCTGCTGTTATCAAAACCCTTCGATGTAAAAGAAACAGAAATGATGCTCTGTACCAAACCTGACACCCAGCTGCTGCCATTATGTTACTGTCACAGACAAGGTGATGAGGAAGCCAGTTATTGTCTTTATTTATGGTAAGAGGGAGTGCCATCATATGGAAGTGTATACGCTAGAGGAAAAAAAATCCCCATCATGTAATAATGTTATTTGTTTCACGGTAAAATGTGATAGATCCGTATCATGTAATAACATGTTATGATGAAGTGAGGAAACGTCATAGGGAGGATGGATGAACTGAGCGATGATGTTGTCATTTCTCCACTTGATACAAATGCCTGGTTTTTGAATAAATGTAGCGATTGGTAACTTTGCAAAACTCATAGTTTAGTTTCATGCCTAGTTAACGAAGAACAATCACAAGTCAGTCACTGGTTCTTTCACCACAAACCTTGACAAAAGCCTCACTGTAACACAGGGTCATAGCAATCACTTTGTGCATTCAGCCATTGTTAGTTTAACTCATATCCATGGTAACATGAGGCATTTATACTTGTGACAGTGTGATCCACTGTGCTCGATAACTTCAAAATGTCATTGTCTCAACTGCAGCAAAAAGTAGAATTTAATCAAATCTTGCAACAGACTGTGATAAATTCATATCATGGTGTATTTTAATGCTGCTGTTTGCTAAATACTCTGTGGTATTAAACTAATTAAGCTGAGCAATATAATTTATGTGTAGTGGTACATATGCTGCTGTGTTTATTCTATTCTTGTTAGTATTCATAAGTTATTCTCAGGTCTATATTTTTGGATGTGTGATTTCAGAACTTATTATCATACAATGACTGTTTGACTGCAGCAACAACCAGCTTGAAATTAAAGGACTTTAACTAGATCCAAAGAGTCTGTGTCTCTAACAGGAGCCCTGAAGTGGCCAATAAGTTTGTGTCCAGGAGTAAAGAGTGAAAACTCAACATGTTGTCTAGTTTGCAACAAACCACCCACACAGACCTCACAAAGAGTGATATACTTTCCAAGTGGATTGCAGCTGTTTTGTTGAAAGTGTTTAATAAACATGTCAAGTGCATATACAGGGTGTCCATAAAGTCCCTTCCTCTGGGGTTAACAGTACCTCCTTCATCAACAGGACACCTGAAACACACAAATCCAATGTGATTTAAAACTTTGATAACTACTGAGTACATAGAACAGATCTGATTAAGATATCTTATTTTTTGCCTTTATAATATATATCACTATTACTATTATTACTGATTGTTAGTTGATATTTTGGTATCATGTCTTGTTTATGATGATGAAACATTTCATAGAAATATGTGCTTGTGCATATATGGGTATATATAGGTAACACAACATAGTAAACATAACTCTCTCTAACGCTCTTTACAAGATGCCATCAGCCATTTCAACCTATTACAGCACTGAAACGTCCACATTTTAGCAAAACAGACCTAACATGGTTCATATATATGTATATATATATATATATATATCTGCATACATAACGTAACAACATAGAATGAAGTCCTTTCTCATATACCAAAAAATTTTCCTTGATGCCACTGTCCACAGAATCACTTATCTCCACATCAATTGTCCTGATAATCTTTAATGCCTCAAAAACACTTTCTTTTTTTTGTTTAACTTTCCCAACACTGGAGGAACATATGTACATCCTAGATTGATAAAACTGGTCTTATTTGAAAGAAGAGGCTTTCCTCATGTGTTTTGATGTATAATATGTGGTATAGAGTTAGATGATAACTTTTCCAGCTCCTTTGATTGCTGCGATCACTTGTGCTCAAGGACCTTCACCAGTTTTGTACAAAATGTTTTTGAAGTTGCTGAAATCAGGTAAAACATTTGGTGGAAGATTCAAACTCCAACCCTCCTGTAGCAGAATCAGTAAGAGAATCCTTGATTCACCTCGTGGTTGTAACATTGTAACCTTGAGATTAGAGGGAAGCTCTGAATATCACTGTTGCCTGCACTGGTGTGGGTGCTGGGTGCAAGTGGTTAATAATGAGTAAGTGTGTCTGAAGACAAGAGAGAAATGTGTTGTATTACTGGGTGGATAAAGCTGAGGATCCTGCTGACGTTCTCTAAATATCATTTTAATGTTGCACTAAGGCCCTGCTGTTGTACATTGGACCAAACTGTTTAGTGCTTTTCCCACATTGTAGAATCTTGTTATTCTGACTCTTACTGTGCAGACTGTAGTTTGCAGATACAAATGTTTGCACACCATGATGATGATTCAGACCAATCACATTTTAGTACCTGCTTAGGTCCTTTTTTGGAACTGCAGGAGAGCAGGTACTAAAACAGTTGTACCAAGTGGAGAACCAAACCAAACCGAGTAGAGTCGCTGGTTCCATGCAGTGGAATTAGTTATTCATTAGTTTTTCAGTGGAAAGCTCTACTCCCTATTGACAAAAAATACATATTTATTATATTTTTGCTAATGATATGTTTAGCATTTTCCTCAGAACTTGAATAAATAAAGAGCCTTTATTTTGATGTAATTGCTTTTGCACACTCTAGATTATTTTGGCTCATTTCCTGCTCATGCATGTTAAAATGCAAAAGTCCCATTTCCACACAGAATGCAAAAAAACAAGCTGGAAGTCTTAATGTGCATTAGTAATTCTTGGTAGACTCACAAATATACAGCAGTCGTTTATAGCATGCAGGGTTTTATTATCACAATACACTGGGTTGGCTGCACAGCAGAGTGTGATGGAGATGCTAATGTCAGTCGACAAAGGTGTAAATCCACTAAAACTTTTGGAGTTTGAGGAAATAATTATCAAAACATTAAAGAAGGCTCTGCACAGAGATATAGCAAATTAAACAAGACAGCCCTGTCTCTAATCATCTCGTCTCGTCTCATCATCATCCGCTTATCCGGGTCCGGGTGGCGGGGGCAGCAGCCTTAGCAGAGAAGCCCAGACCGCCCTCTCCCCAGCCACTTCCACCAGCTCTTCGGGGGGATCCCGAGGCGTTCCCAGGTCAGCCGAGAGATATAATCCCTCCAGCGTGTCCTGGTTCAGCCCCGAGGCCTACTCTCCCGGTTGGACATGCCCAGAACACCTCCCTAGGTAGGCCCCTGGGAGGCGTCCTCTCGATGTGGAGGAACAGCGGCTCTACTCCGAGCCCCTCCCGGATGACCGAGCTCCTCACCCTATCTCTAAGGGAGAGCCCACCCACCCTGCGGAGGAAAGTCATTTCAGCCGCTTGTATCCGCGATCTTGTTCTTTCCGTCATTACCCAAAGCTCATGACCATAGGTGAGGGTTGGAACGTAGATCGACCGGTAAACAGAGAGCCTCGCCTTCCGGCTTAACTCCCTCTTCACCACAACAGACCGGTTCAGCATCCGCAACACTGATGACGCTGCCCCAATCCGCCTGTTGACCTCCCGCTCCATCCTACCCCTGTCCCTAATACCTAATATAACATACTAATATTATATAATAATATTACCTCCTAGGCTCTATCTGATGAAATATGTTGTGTATGTCCATTAACCACAACATTTGAACCACCTCCACAACAATATACATACATATAATAATAATAAGAAGAAGAAGAAGAAGAAGAATAACAATACATTTTATTTGCAGGTTATTTTAACAATGCTCAAAGACACTTTACAGTGGCGGAAAATAGAGAGGTCATAAAAACGAAACATTCATAGATCAGAAATAGAAACAAAGTAGAGAGAAGAACTAAAAGAACAGCAGTTAAAACAGGTACAGCAAAATTAAAATGCATCAGATCAAACATAAGTAGACCCGAGAAAACAATCAGAACAAGAAACATAACTGAACGGATGCAGTCAAACATTGGAAGCTAGTTTAAAAAGATGGGTTTTGAGCAGGGTTTTGATAGTGTAGAGGTTCGTACAGTCTCTGATGGATTTGGGAAGTGATTTCCAGAGGGAGGTGGCAGTGAGGGAAGAGCTCTGTCTCCCCCAGGTTCGGTGCTTTGTTCATGTGGGTGGTGAGAGGAGATTGCTCTCAGATGAGCAAAGGTTGCAGGAAGGGGTGTGGTGGTGGAGCTGCTCTGAGAGGTAGGAGGGAGCCTTGCTGGTAAGTGATTTGTGGGTAAGGAGGAGAATCTTGAACTTGTGGGATGGGGAGTCAGTGTAATTTTTGTTGGACGGGGGTGATGTGGTGTCATGAGCGGGTATGCGTAAAGGATGCTATTGCAGTAGTCCAGTCTTGATGTAATAAATGCATGGATGAGGGTTTCAGCAGCAGTGAGGGTGAGTGAGGGGTGGAGACAGGCGATGTTCTTGAGGTGGAGGAAGGTGGTCCTGGTGATGTGGTTAAAGTGGTGATCAAGCTTTACTTGGGTGTCCAGAATGATTCCAAGGTTGTGGATGTTTAGGGAGGGAGTCAGAGTGCGGTTGTCAAAAGTGAGGCTGAGGTCATGGGTGGGGTGAGTACAGGATGTGGGGTTGATGATGTTGATGTCCGATTTGTCAATGTTCAGTTTTTTTGCGTCTATGATTTGATTTCTGTTAAAGAGTTATTGAGTGTGAAGCGGGTGGTGTTGGTGATGGTTTTGTTGGAAATGTAAAGTTGAATGTCATCAGCGTAACTATGGAACTGAAGGCCCTGACGACGGATGATTTTGCCAAGTGGGAGCATGCATAGGATTAAGAGGAGGGGCCAAGCACCCACCCCTGGGGGACACTTTGGGACGAAGGAGTGTTGGAGGAGGTGCAGTTGTTAACGGTAATGAACTGGCCAATTGGTGAGGTAAGAGTGAATCGAGGAAAGGGTTGTGCCCGGTGATGTGGAGAAATGATTCCAGTCAGGAAAGCAGGATGGAGTGGTTGATGGTGTCAAAAGCTACAATTAAGTCGAGGAGGATGAGAATGGTCACGTTTCTGAAGTCAGAAGAAAGGAGGAGGTCATTGACGATTTTGACGAGGACCATTTCAGTGCTGTGTTTTGAGCGAAAACCAGATTGGAAGGATTCAACAGGTTATAGGAGGTAAGGTGGGCTCTGAGTTGGGAGGCAACAGTACGTTCCAGGATTTTGGACAGGAAGGGAAGATTGGAGATGGGGTGGAAGTCAGCTGTTGTCAGGACCGAGGCTTGGGTTTTATGATGATGGGCGTGATGACAGCTAGTTTGAGGGATGGATCCAGAGCTGAGAGAGGCATTAATAATGTCAGTGTTGAACCCCACCATCCATACTTAATGAGTATGGATGGTGGGGTCAAGAGTGCAGGTGGAAGTTTTCATCCCGGTCATGATGGTAGTTAGTTAATAGTAATTGGTGGTGAAGCAGGTGGGGAGATGGGAGGGATGCCGGACATGTTGAGGTTACTGTAGATAGTGGTTATTTTTGTTCGAAAAAAATTAAAGGAATAATTGGCAGTTTTCGGTGGTGAAGGATGAGGAGGTGTTGTCATGGGGCTTGAGGAGAGAGTTGATGGTTGAGGACAAGGGCTTGGGGTTGTGTGAGCCAGAGTGAATAAGATGAGAATAGTAGGTGGACCTGGCAGTGTTGAGTGCATATTTATATTGCAGTAGGTAGTCAGTATAAGCTAAAAGGTGTACTGATAATCCAGTTTTCTTATGCAGTCGTTCCAATTGACATTTCCAGGTCTTCATTTGGTGCAGTTCAGGGGTGTACCAGGGGCAGAATGGGTGTTGAAAATATTACTGCTTTTTACCTGTTGTGGACGTCCCAGAAATCACAAAAACAGGTTGACCTCTCTTTAAGCCTTTTTGATTTTATCCCGGTACAAAGTCAAAGTTGAGTCATGAAGCTCTGGACTAACACAGATGCAACAATAAGCATGTCCTCCATTTCTGCTCTGCGGTGAAATCGGGGAATCTCAGTGCTGATTGATTTTTGTAATACCACGTGATGCAATATTGTTCATTCAAATGTAAACCTTTTGAACTTCTTGGACAAATTTGTGTCTTTGCATCCACTTATTACACAAAGGCATTGTGTTGCGTTTAGTGTGAACACAGCTGAACAGCTCTGAGCTGTTGAGGCCACTGGCAAAGACCACTGAAGTTGTGCTGATACCCCTCATCAGTAGCATAACATCATGGTGATAGGCCTTGGTGCAAATATTTTTTGTGCTTCCACCCTCACCCTAAACACAAGCGCACGTTTGTGTGCACTGCGCGCACACACACACGCTTGGACACACATTCACAGTCACTTGAGGGAACTACTATTGTCACCATGTAGGCTAACGTTCCAGGTGACTGGCCACACACTCATCCTGCAAACCAGCCTTTCAGCACCATGGACAGCGGCCGAAGACCTATATCAACCCTTATCTGCAGCCTGCCCTGACCTGGGCTCCAAGTACCACAGCCTGATTCTGTCTCCAAACTATCAAACATTCAAATAAATCTGACATTAACAAAGCTACACCGAGATAACTTGCGCAGTAAGCATAACCATCAAGAAAAACACACCTCATTGTATGCCTTACAAAAACAGACCTTTAATGTGGGACCTATATCACACAATCATTGCACGTTAACACAGACAAGGGTAAAATCTTAGTTTTTGCCTCCCTTACAATAAAGATTGAAAGAGACAGAACAGAATTATTTTGACCTTTGAGGCTGCGATGGCGAGAAAGACTCCTTCTGGCCACCGGGAGAAGCAGGACATGGACAGCAGGACACTTTTGCCTGGGTTGCCTGGGTTTGAGTATAAAACTTGTCTAATTTGGTCATTTTGGCTTTACCCTCATCCTGCTCCTTTGTTTCTCTCTTGTTTGTTTGGGCTTGGTAAACATGATGATGTTACCTTCTCTCATCAACTTTCACCCACTTGCTTTTACTTCTTGCTGAAACGAGGGACATTTCACGTCACGTCATCGCGACTCATGATGACTAACAGGTGTCAAGGTGATTGGACAAATGATCATTTCCTCCTCCCATACCAGCCACTCATCATCAACACCACCCCGATCTGATCCATTCACAAAAACTGGCGCCTGTGACAATTCTGGTTCTTGACAACTTTCTCCCTTCATGGGCCCCTGACGGCGTCTGGGCCCCAGTGCAGCTGCACCGGGTGCACTGTTGATATTTCCGCCACTGCCCCTCACACACATTCACACTCTAACATCATCTTACACATCACACAGTTTCTGTTCTTAAATGGATTCTATTATTTCTGTTTTTTGTTGTCATAGTCAAACATATTTGTTGCTAGTAGTTTGATATCACTTTTACTATTTCATTTGATTTGTATTTTTCTGTACTTTTGAGTTCTTAATCACCTTGTAAAAATTTAATGAGGTGGAGGCTTTCAATAAACTCTCAGGGTTTTTGCCTCTCCCTGCACTCCCTGTATTTCCTGTTTTAATGGTGAAAATAAACTATAAACTATAAATACTGTTTCAATGAAGGGCTGTTAAGTGGTCTGCAACAGTGTTTTGGTCAGTGGTATACGTCAAAGTTGCATCCATATGAAGAGCATCATATTGCCTCCACTGGCATAACTCTTCTGACCCAGTCATAAAACCACCACAGTTTGGTCCTCATCAAAGTGTCTTGCATCTTTACACTGCCCATATTTCCTGCTTCCACCACATTTACATTAAGAACTGACTGTGCACTTGCTGCCTAATCTATCCCACCCTGTGACAGGTCCCAAATGGAAAAATCAATGTCATTCCCTTCACCTGTCAGTGGTTTTAATGTAATGGCTCATCTATATTTCCATTTTCATCACCACACTATTGAATATTGGAATCATAATAAATATATTTTCACTGTTTTGCTGCTAATTTGTTGTGCTACACTACTTGCAGTGAATACACAGATGTATGTTGTCTGACTGACCCCATGGACTTTTTTTTTTTTTTTTTTTTTTTTTTTTTTTTTTTTTTTTTTTTTTTTTGGATTAAATA
>OOFC01041938.1:0-21250 GCA_900323345.1 Pseudochromis fuscus | reverse complement strand
TTTTTTTTTTTTTTTTTTTTTTTTTTTTTTTTTTTTAATCCAGCCGAGTGTGAGATTTACACAGCCAACAGCTTTCTTTAAATGCCTCTTGCTGCTTTGTTCGGCCCATGTGTTTCATTTCTGCTCTGACTGATTAGAATTACTGAGCCGTAATGCAACATATCCTTCATCCTGACAGTGAACCTATTTCCCAGCCACAACTCCAGCACGACTTCATTGCACGACGCTGAAACAGACACATTGATTGATAGACACACACCCTCATTATAGCTCGTGACACTGTGAGGAATCAAGCCTGTTGATTAAGCCTTTATACTACAGTGAGTAGAATCCGCCACAGCTCATGAAATGGTCATTCGCAAGGCTATTTTCATTTTAAACCAGTTGTAATACCCATGGTCAAAGCCCAGGCTGCTGAGGCACATATGTGGTTTCTCTCGAGGTTAAAGTAGGCCATGTTTTTCTGTGATTTGTTGCCAAAACTAGCCCTCAGCAAGAGACCTCAATCACCACGAAGCAGGAAAGTAGAGCATGATCAGCTGTGATGGCCCAGGGACAGCCTCCAATCTCCAGTCATGACATCCACAAAGACTATCTTTCACTTGCAAGGAGGAGTAAACGACCTCTCTTTTGAAAGCTGATATATCAAAGCTGCATTCAAATTTTTCGAGGAATATTGGAAAGAGAAAGCTCTCAACTTTTGCTGCTGTTTATAGTTCACAAAAACACTCTGCAAAAGAGAGTTGGGGAAGCAGGCATAGATGAGACTGCATTATTCAAAGCCCTCACAACCACTTTTCATATTTCTAATGGGCTTCCCTAAGTATACTATTCAGGGTTATGTCAAAAATGACTCCATTGATGACGAAACTTAATCTTTGAAATCCAAATGTTGATTGCAACAGTGCAAAGGAAAATGTTTTAGTGGCGGATAAAGTGAAGGCTTTCAAAACAGTTTTCCTGACTGCAGTAACATTTCCAGAGGTCTGCTACAACAGCACTAGTCCTTCAGCCCTTGATGTGACCTACAGGATATACTGGGAGTCAAAAGCAGGATCACTGACTGTCACTAGCATGAAATATTACTCACCTGACACAAGGTTTTAACAGTCTCCTTGGATCCCGGCAGTTACTTAAAAACAGAATGACATGTTGTTTAGTTTGTCCCTGCTGATCTTTGACATTTGTGAGTGTATGACAAACGACAGTAAGAATAATGATGACCATTACAAAAAACTGTGACTGTTGCAAGTGACCTTTACAAGCAATGTTAGCAAAGTTTCCATTGTTCAAATAATGATGGCAGCCTTTTTATCTGCCTCATTTACAGAAATTTAAAATGTCTTTTTCATACTTTTCACATCACACATCATATTGTTAACTCGATAGCCAATAAAATTGTTTTGTTTTGTTTTTATATCAAAGGTCATAGGTTTGATTTGAAGTGGTAGTTGCTGCTGTTTGATCAGTGCTCAAATTTTCTTCACCAAATGTGAAATTATTTTTGCCAAATAGATGGGAGGTGGGGCAGGGAGGGTTTGTTGTACTATGTTTTTCAATTAATACTTTTTTTTTTTTTTGGCCTTTATTATTTTTATACAGGACAGTGGAGAGAGACAGGAAATGCTTTATGACACAACTTTACCTTTGTACCAAGAAGCAGAGCAGCTGTTCTCTGTTTCTGGGACTTCAACAACAGGCAAAAGCTGCAGTATTTACGATCGTATTCATTGTTGATGGCGGAAGTGGTGGTCGCCACAGTTACCGTGAGGAGTGCTTGTACTGACTGGTCCTCACGAGTGGTAAAATCGCCAGTACACATCCCCAAGTACTCATCGTAAGTACACGCAAGTAACTTTGTGTCGTGTGCAGCGTGAATTCACTGTTAATGTGTTTGTGTGTGAGCAGGTCAGCCTCAAGTTGTAAGGTTGGCAGCTCATTTGTCAGCTCCTACTGTCCTCAAGTGTCCTTGAGCAAGACACTGACCCTAAGTTGCTCTCGATGTTATCTAGCACCTTGCATGGAAGAGCTGTGTGTGAACCCATGAACATCTTCACCAAAAAAGCTGTAAAGATAAGTCCATACAGTATATCTGAAGTAGGGATGGGTACCTATGGCTATATACAGACTTCAACAAATATATCAAAACATCAAACTGTTTGTTTGTAACATCACAGTTATCAGCCATGCTCACTTGAGTGAACCTGTGGCTATGGACGTTGTGTGCATGCAATGCTGCGTTTAAGTCCGGCATTGAAAATCACCTGCTCTTCATTTCTCTCACAGTCATAAGGGTGTGTTTAGGTGTTTGATTTTACGTGAATCGGTACTCGGTAGGTCTGACAGAATTCGGTCAGTACTTAAAAAAGTACCGAATTCGGTACACATCCCTGATCTGAAGACAATCCAAATTGGACATAGGTGTGAGTGTGGATGGTTGTTTGTCTCTCTGTGTGCCCTGCAATAGACTGGCGATCAGCCCAGGGTGTACACTGCCTCTCACCGCCTCATTTCAAGCAGGGATAGGCCCCAACAGTCCACGACCCAACTGGAAAAGTGGGTATAGATGGATAGATGGTTAGAAAAAGTGTCCAATTGTAAGTGTAGACATAGAGAAAGAGTGTATGGACAAACATTTTGATTTTGAAGTATAAACTGGAGTCTGCCCAGGTGCCTTGCTTTGGCAGTTTGTTAGGGGGGGGAAATATTTTAAAAGCTTATTAAAAGAACTAAAAAAAAACACCCTCAAGTCTTAGGCCTTCAGTACATTCATTGCAATTCACAAACTCTGCAAAGGACCTCTAATGCTGAAAACAGAATGAATAATACATGTTCACTAATGGCACAAATTTTAGTCAAAGAGAAAGAAAGAAAATGAAACCAAAACACAGTTGAAAAGAGTTGTGTCTCTCCTTAGATGGAGCCATGAGCCTGCTCTTCAGGTAAGCTCATTATAATAATAAAGTAAAACAGGATTTCAAAGACATCCATTATCACATTTCATAATGTCATCAGTGCTTCAGCTGAGTCATACTGATTCAAGAGAGGTAATGCACAACATTAACATGCGTGCAAATTTCACTGAAAACAGTGACGATAAAGTGACAAACTGTAAGCAGCAGTTTTGGGTTGCTGCCAAGAACCATCTCATTATGCCCTTTTTATTCATATATATATTTTTTAATTAGTTATGTAAGAGAAAAGCTACCAATGGTTATGTGCACTCTCACACAAACACTAACACACACATACACACCTTCTTTCTCCCTACTAAATTGTGCAGTGTAAATCTGTTGGTACCTCACACACTGTGAAGGAGATCATGTGCTTGTCAGGATTCTTCACACACAGCTAATATTGGCTTCGTGTTACTTGTGCATTTACAGCTGCTGGACAGACTTTACCATACACAAATATTCATCCTCAAAAGCAAATCAGAGTACTCCTTCTGGAAAATGCACTGACTAGAACCCCAATGAATAGAATAGAATAGAATAGAATAGAATAGAATAGAATAGAATATACTTCATAGTCTGTCTCTCCCTCCATCCTACTCTCACTTGTGAACGAGTTCCCGAGATACTTTAACTCCTCCACTTGAGGTAGGACCTCACCCCTGACCCGGAGCAGGCAATCTACCATTTTTCAGCAAAGAACCATGGCCCCAGACTTGGAGGCACTGATCTTCATCCCAGCCACTAAACACTCGACTCTGAACCACCCCAGCGAGAGCTCAAAGTCTCTGCTGGACCGAGCTATGAGGACTACATCATCTGCAAAAAGCAGAGACAAGATCCTGCTGCCACAGAACTTGACCCCCTCCCCCACCTGGCTGCACCTAAAACTTCTGTCCCTAAAAGTTATGAACAGAACCGGTGAGAAATGGCAGCCCTGGCGGAGTCCAAACCTCACTGGGAACAGGTCTGACTTTCTGCTGGCTACGACGACCAGACTCGTACTCCTTCGGTATAGGGACTGAATGGCCCTTAAAAAGGGGCCATTCACCCCATACTCCCCAAGTACCCCCCACAGGGTGCCACTAGGGGCATGATCATTGGCCTTCTTCAAATCCAAAAAACACATGTGGACTGGATTGGCAAACTCCTATGCGCCCTCTAGCACCCTAGCGATGATAAAGAACTGGTCCACAGTTTCAAGTCTAGGATGAAAAGTACATTGCTCGTCTGAGGTTCAACTATTGACCAGACCCTCTTTTACAGTACCCTGGCAACCTTCCCGGGGAGGCTGAGAAATGTGATTTAACTGTAATTGGAACACATCCTCTTCTTAAAGATGGGGACCACCACCCCGGTTGGCCATTCCAAAGGCACTGCCCACAGTGACCACGCAGTGTTGCAGTGCAGGTCAAACAAGACAGTCCTACAATATCCAGAGCCTTGAGACACCCAGGGCATCTCCCACGTGTGTTAAAGTCCCCCAGTAGGACAATGGTGTCCCCTTTCAGGGCTCATTCCATCACCCATCCCAAGGACTCCAAAAAGGGTGGGTAGTCTGAACTGCTGTTTGGTGCATATGCTCCGACAACAGTCAGCATCCATTTGAAGGCGCAGGGAAACAACCCTTTTGTCCACCACCTATAAACTCACCATACAGGCAGAAACTCATCCGAGGGATATAAAAAGGCCAAGCCTGGCCCTCCACCTCCCACCTAGGGAAACCCCAGCAAAGGAAGTCCTCTCAAGGACTTGGGTTCAGAAGCCGATGCTATGTGTGGAGGTGAGGCAGACTATATTTTGTCTGAACTGCTCAATCTCTTGCACAAGCTCCTGCTCCTTCCCTGCCAGAGAGATAGCGTTCTATGTTCCAAAAGCCAGTTTCCATAACCAAGGATTGGACCATTAAGGCCCTTGGTCCGCTGCTCAATCCATGAAGAACCAGACCTCAATAATTCCTCCTGCAGGTGGTGGGCCCACTAGACGACAAGGCCATGTCACTAGTCCGGTGTGGGCCAAAGGTCCGCAGACCAGGCATTCACCAGCAGGCTCCCACCCCCGGCCTGGCTCCAGGGCGGAGCCCCGGTAATTCCCCAGGCTGTTTTGGTGTTATGATTGATTGGTTGAATATACTGCTCGTTATGTCCTCCCTTTGTATAGCAAAACACCACACTACCATTGGCTAAGTAGGTCATAGGGTATGCAATAGGTGAAACTGAAAAGTTTTAGAGCACCGTCTGTTGGATCACTACTTCAAATGTCAAATGTGTATCCAAAGTATAGACTATATGGAAATATAGTAATAATGGTTGTAAGAAATACAAACATAACTAAACTGAATGACTGTTTCTATTTGAAACTATTATAGAGGAAAACTCTGATCTACTTGGTATTTTTCTTTTTTTCTTCTTTTCTTTTGTTGACTTCTTGGTCACAAAACCAAGGTATTACTTATTTGACAGTGATGTATTGCCATGGATGACGGTATCGATCCACTGTAAATACAATTATGGAAAGACTTGCATGACTAAACACACTTGAGGAACAACCTGAATTTCAATAGCTATTTCTTGTCATAGCTTAATATGAGTCTAATCCTCTAAAGGCTCCAAAAAACAGTGCTACTGAATAAGTTTACTTTCCATGAGATCAGAACTATACGAGGCTGATGTAACAACATCAGGATGCATAATTATTCAAATACTGTTTGATATTTTCCTCACTCCTCATCCTTACACTGCGAACAGGAAATAAGAAACATCACCAGACAAAAGGGACAATTTTATTATTACAAAATGAAATTATTATATCCTTTTGCTTTTCACTACACCTACAGCAAATGTTTAAATAGAAATATTTACAGATGGTGGTGAAGTGAGACCACACAGGCTCCTGAGGGACAACTAAAAATTGACGACCAATTTACTATAGCTGAGCACACTAGCAAAACCACCAGCAAGTGTTTTAAAAAAAGGTCAAGGTCATAGCCTGCATTAAAATTGATGTAGCAGGCAATGACCACACCCACTGGTATGAACTAAAGCCAATTTCAACACTAGAGAATGGCTTCATGGTTGACGCCATGTCCTCCATTTAGTGTCAGGATCTTCCATAAATGGGCAATGGGTGGAAGCAGGAGGATTGACACTTAGTGGCAGTGGCTCAGTGGGTGGGGAACCTAAGTTTAGAACCAGAGGGTTGCCGGTTTAAGTCCCCTCTTGTACAAAGAATATGAACTGGTTCCTGGAGAGGTGAGGTGGAGAGACTGCCAAAGTCAAACTCCATTCCCAAGTAACTCCAAGATGTGGCTGAAATTTATGCTGTCATTAACCCCTGAGGTGACAATGAAAATCAAAAGGCTGATGTTTTTTTGTTTTTGGTAAGAATTAAAGATAAAATATGCTATTTTGATTTGATTTCTGGAATTTATCTTGTAGTGTAGCAACCCTCTGGGGTGACTGATTTCAAGGTTGATTACAAGGTACAACTTGCAGTTGTTGCTGCTTGGTCAAAGCACAAATTTGAACACAGTTTCCTATCCTCGACTATCGTGTAGTATTTTCTTGGGGAGAAATACTAGCTCCTGATGCCAAGGGTGTACTTACTTTTATCCTACACAAAAATATTTCATTTAATGGTCTTTTCGTTGCATGATTGAAAAAAGCTATTTTTCCTTTTTTCCAAGTATACCTCCTTAATCTGCATTGCATTGTATCAAAAAGAATCAAGTGTTTGCTTGTGCAGATTTGCCTGAAATTGTTTTCCATAGACTTTGTTGTTTAGTATTTTTATTTAAATACTTACTATAATTAACAAGTAATTTCATATTTCTTATTTGTATTTGTGTATTATGAATGTCCATACTGAGCTTCAAATCAAAGTGATACTGCTCCAACTAACTACTGATACTACTACAGCTGCTACTACTCTGGTGGTAACTGTGCTGTTAACAGCAGGTTGATTGAGTGGACAAAAGTCACAAGATATATATTTTAACCAGGAAATAAATGTGATTGAATGTTGAGGTACACCTAAAAACAAATGCAATTTTTGTCATTTTTTGGCTTACTTTGATAAGCAAGTGAACAGTATGACCATTGATGTGATTGAAAAGGACAAAAAAGAAATTTCTCATTTCAAGAGGACTTGATTTTAGAATTAGTTGATTTTAGAATTCATATGTACCATGTAACCACAGCTTAGTGTTTCGTGAGGATGTTGAACGATACCGTTGTTCCTCCACACAACACCGACACATCACGTGGGTCTGGATAGTATGTACCGTATTTTCCACACTATAAACTGCACCTAAAAACCTTTAATTTTCTCTAATAGTATTTCACGCCTAATAGTGCGGAAAATACGGTAACAGTGGCTGTGGCTTAGGTGGTGGCACCTGTCACGTTTCATAAGGTTGGTGGTTCAAACCCCTATTGAGCAAGACAGTGAACCTTCAGTTGCTAGTTCCTTGCATGATTCTGTTTTCACTGGTGTGTGAATGTGTATGCTAATGGAAACTTGTGACTTGTAAAGGTAAATGGGTGCTATTTAAGTGCAGTCAATTTATTATTCATTCAATTTACAATGGCTAAAAATACGTTAAGAGGCACCTAAACAGCATCTGGAGGTCTGGACCTGATGTATACTCAGAAAAAAAGACCCACTTAAATCTCCTAGTACAGCATGGTCCACCAGAGATCAGGGACCAATTTCAATTTGAGGTCAGACCTGTGTTTATGCTCTGCAGTGTTCCAGCAAGGTTACAGGCAGCAGGCTAGATGGTAATGGGGCTCTACTCCTCCCACCTATTCCCTGAAGGCTTAAAGAAGCTCCAGCCATATCTGTTAGCCTGAGCCATATATTTTAGCCTGAGCAAAAATGGCCACAAAACAGAACACTCAGACATTGGAGGGTAAGGATGGTAGTTGGAGGGAAATGATTTTTAGGACAGCGGTTGAACAAAAATAGAACAACAAAAAACAAAGGCAGTGAGGTGGGTGAAAAGGCTAAAGGAAAAAAAGGATAGTGTTGCCAGAGGATAGAGAAATGGATGAAGGCTGGATTACAGCTAATTTATTCTGCATGTAGGAGGAAAAGTTACAGCAGGCAGACAGTAACGTCTGGCCCCACACTCCTTTCAACAATGCCGAGTGAAGAAAAGTGATTTAATGAAAGAATGAAGAAGGCTGAAAGTTATGGTGGCTGGTAAACCTCTGAAGGCAGTGGGCTGCTTGTTCGCAGTTCAATAAATCAGTCTTGTGGAAAAGCTAGAGAGGAAGGCATAGGGCGACAGCTCAATCATGCCAGTGTGTTCCCCGACCACCATGTTATTGTTGGGATTTCGACGCATCCTTTAAAACAGTTATTAATCAAATGGGAGGAAGAGCTGAGGATATTTGACAGTCGATATGTTAACTATGCAAATCAGATCTGTGTTAATGCCCTGTGATACAAACAGTTACTGCCACAAATCTAATTTATTTCCTCTCATAAAAGCAGTAGATGGTGAGGCATAAGGCTATTATACAATACATTTCTACTAGTTCAATTTAGGAATGTAATCATATTGTTTTTAACATTTTGTTCTTGTGGAAAAATGTGCTCCTTTTGTTCTTTTGGAGTCACCGCGTATATTCCCATTCATCAGTCTCCCAGACGAAGGTAACGTGACCTCCCTCGTTGGTTTATGGGCTTTTGTTTTGAATCCAGGAGTTTGATGTTTGAACGTCACCATGTTGGTTTTGTGGAGCCAGAAGTGACCATAATTGGATCTGAAGGGAGGATTGAGGAGGCAGGTCTGACCCTTGGGCCTAACCCAATATGTCCTCAGGTGTCCAATATGAGGCTGGAGTTCAGAGCTGGTCTCATTGCAGACAAAGCCATTTAATCAACCTCACCATACCATTAATTCTTCCTCTTTTTCAGATGGACCACCAGATCACTGATAACAAGTTTTAGCTTTAACGAATGATATCAGAATGTGGAAAAACGTAGTATTTCAGGATTGAAAATACCGTATTTTCCAGACTATAAGCCGCTACTTTTTTCTGACGCTTTGAACCCTGCAACTTAAACACCGGTGTGGCTCATGTATCGGCAGCACGAAGCTCGTTGGCTTTTTACAAGCTAGCAAGCTCCGTGCCACCGATACATTTAGCCTCGTCACATCACACCCGGTCAGAGTGGACCACATGAAACTGTTCGAATAAATTCAATAGTGGCTTATAGACAGGTGCACTGAATAGTCCTGAAAATACGGTAATCCTTTTTGAATTGAAGAGTATTAGAGCCAGAGTTCATTTTTGAGCCGCAGTTGCTTCGTCCATTTCTATACACAGTCTATGGGTACAGGTGCCTGAAAATGTTTCACAATAAAAGCCCTGTTAAAAAACGAAGGGCTTCTCTCTATAGAAATGTTAGGGGGATTTTAATTTGAAGCAGTTAAAGGAATTAATAACACAGTAATGTTTTATCTCCTCCGGTCCCCATCCCGTGTAAAGCCCCACAACAAGGCCTTGCAAAATGAAACCAATTCTACTTATCTAAACTTCAGAAATTACAAATGAAGTTTGGTTGAAAACTATTTGAGAATCTTTATAAGGCAGCTACATCAGCTAATGACTGGCATCAGGATTTATTGGAGATGTAAAGCTGTATATCATCTGCATAGAGCTTAGTTTGTAAGGGCCGATTAATGTACCCAGATGTAACATGCAAATGGGGCCAAGAGCAGATCCATGTGGCACACCATTACTCAGCTTAGCATGAGCCAGTGTGGTGTGATATGCTGTAACTGTAAGGATAGAAAATAATAATGGAAATGTAGGGCACTGGCTGCTCTGACATTTCTGATATTGCCAATTATGTACATTTTAGTCTTGGTTTCATACATTTCCTGTAAAATGTCATGACAGGGGAAGCAGTCTGGTGGAGGTTTGACATATATGATTCAGACATGACATAATATTCATATTTGAGTGATGAGCGACTGTTAAAACCTCAGATAACAGTGTACTGATCCTGAGCCAGTGTAGACAATGTCATCATTCATGAAAACCCAATAAAAGCTGATTTCTGTCACACTACATACAGAACATGTATTCAGCCGTTCTGCCTCCTTGGTACAAGTCCAGGCTGTCGTTGCTATCATATCATCACCCCTTCATCGATCCATTCATTTCCTCCTCAGCTTCTGTTTGCAGTGGCTGTTTGGAGTGCTAAATCGACTGCCCCCCAACTCCTCTCTACACTACATTTCACCCACATTATCACCGTGACAGTAAAGATGCTCTCTCAGTACCTGAATCTGCGACTTGTGACTCCACTCAGCCTCCTGCTCTGTGCAGTAAAAGTCTCACAAAACCAGATTTATTGACACACTTAAAACCACAAGCTCCACAACTCAACGATTCAGGAAAAAGGATTTACTGATCTCCTCAATGCACACTATAAAGTACTGCTGGAGTTCAGCAGAAGAAAAATAAGTCAATTCCTAATCCTAAGTCTCACCAATAACAGTTTGGTGATATACCCGTAGGTGAACTTATTTATGTGAATCAATTCTTTAAAACTGGTCAAAGGTGGAGTATTCATGGTACTGTTTGATATATAGGACACATCAATTTATTTCATTCTAGAACAATATATGTTACAATAGTAGACATACTGAAATTTCTTATATCTGTAAGACTATACTATATGAATGGTTATATGCATCCCTCGGCTGTGCACAAGTCAGTATACTGATCCATGGAGACATCAGAGCAGCTGTAATTCCAGTGCTAGGTCTATTACCATTGTGTGATTGTATAAATAGAAATATAATTAACAATACAACTGTTGAATTTATTTTTTATTATAAAGTACAATCTCAACATTGGGCGGCACGGTGGTGCAGTGGTTAGCATTTGCACCTCACAGCAAGAAGGTTCAGGGTTCGAATCTTGGCTTGGGACTTTCTGTGTGGAGTCTGCATGTTCTCCCTGTGCATGGTGGGTTTTCTTCGGGTACTCCGGTTTCCTCCCACAGTCCAAAGACATGCTTGTTAGGTGGATTGATTAGTCGAAATTGACCAAAGGTGTGAGTGGGAGAGTGAATGGTTGTTTGTCTCTGTGTTAGCCCTGTGATAGGTTGGCAACCTGTCCAGGGTGGACCCCGCCGCCTGCCCAATGACAGTGGAGACAATGAAGAAAAGCAGGTACAGACGATGACTGACTGACAATCTCAACATTTAATGTAGAAAACCAGAGGTGGACACAGAGTTTAGATGTTTGATTTTAGTGGCAACATTTTGGAGACTGCTATAACAGGAAAACAGAGTAAGCAAAGCAGGTTCAAGACAAACAAGAAGTAACAGGAGTCAGTGATTGCAGGTGAGATGTTTGAAAAAACAATGGAGGGTCACATTTGTTTAGCACAAGTAACAGAATCTGAGTCATCATTAAAAAAATGAAAATGAAATTGTCTGTGTTACAGTCTGAGCTACAGTTTTACAGACTAAACTCTACATTCAGTTTCAGAATACCTGTTTATAATCAAGACTGTGGGTGTTGACAGCTTTGACATCTCTTTGTTTGGAAAAATATGTGTGATTTTTTTATTTTTTTTTTCTGTGGTTTATTGCAGGTTTAGCAATGTATTTAGTATGGATATACATCCATCTGTATTATTTAAGGTGTTGGATATTTAGCTTGTATTGATGTAAAGCCAAATAAAATACTCCAAAAATACTGCCAGTCTGGCAGACTTGGTAGGACACAAAGGGTTTTAATTTGCAGTGCTAATGATTTTCAGTTTTTTGAATGACTGTAACTCGTTATAACCTGAGCATTACATGTTGAAAAAAGTATATTGTTCAATATAGAGACCTCAGAAAGTCTTTTTATGGTAAAATAGAGAACACAGAAACACATTCCCATTCATCAATCTCCCAGTGTTGATAGGTTGAAGCCCATGTTGCATTGCTTTCCAGAACATGTTACAAAACACTAACACACACACCATATGACAACTGTCTAAATTTAGACCCCTCACACAAGCCCATACTGTTTCAGCACATGCTGTATGTGTGATGGATGTGACCACAAATAAACAGATACTGTTTTCTGCAAACATGTGAAATCAGGATACATTAGAGTGGAACAAACCTCATGTTGCTGTGGTTAAACTTTAACTGAAAATACATAAGTATTTCATTTCTGGAAATTCGTAAATATTTAAGCAAATGGTTTAAATAAATGATCAACATACTGAATAAATAATGAACTCTCACAAGACTAACTCTACATCTGACAGTAATTTAACAGCATTCAAATTATTTGACCACTTCAAATCCAAAATAATCACAGTATAGAATTTATATATTGTCCATTATCATAACTTAAACAAACAATTGGATGTAACTGAAAGCTCCTGACACAGCCTGTAGGTGGCCCCAAATTGAAGAGTACAACATTTTTTAAATCAGCAGGACTGTCACCGTGATAACCACATTCGTACACCCCCCCACGGTGTTTAATTTGACCTCTGCACTTGCTGATTGTGCAGCATGTAGCCAACCACCGTCCAGCTGCTGTTTCCTGCTCATCAGCATCTTCACAAAACACTGGGATATGCCCTGCAGGCTGCCGAGTATCTCATCCTGCACCGCTCACTGAACAGACGGGAACATTCAGCGCAATGAGAAAAGCACAAATACATGTCTGAAAAAGTCTTATTTTGAAATATAACAACAATGGAGGAAGAGGGTCAGTCCCTGTCAGTGAGGTTAATGGTGAAGTTTATTACTGTAATTCTTCAGGTGAAACAGTAACCAATTAAAAATGCAGGATGTAGGTGATAAAGGCTGGAACTGTGGTTGACACAAATAAACACAAGCATAGAGAAAAAACCGGTGGATGAACTCCTGGTATCTGTCCTACAGCCTGCATGCCAGTTAAACATAATGTATATTTAACCCTTTAATGCCAAATATATCATATTTGATACATGAGTTTTTGAGACATCTACATCATCGGTGTGATATTTTTGAGAGTTAATGAAAAAAATAAAAAAATCTAAGAATCTGTTAAAATGTAATTAAATAAAAAAAAATCTCTCTCTCAATCTATATTTTTCTATATGCATTTATTTTTATTCTTACCTTCATTCATTTTTTTTGTCAGAAGATTCAATAAACACTTGGATTTTAAAAATTTAGAATTTTCTGGCAATTATGGTAAATGGTAAATAGAGTACATTTATATAGCGCTTTCTTGACCTGAGCTAGGTCCCAAAGTGCTTTACAAGGCAACTCATTCACCCATTCACACACACACTCACACACCAATGGCTACCGAGCTGCCATGCAAGGCGCTAGCCACCAATGGGAGCAACTTAGGGTTCAGTGTCTTGCCCAAGGACACTTCAACATGTGGACAGGAGGAGCCAGGGATAGAACCCACAATCTTGCGGTTCATAGGCGACCCACTCTACTAGCCGAGCCACAGCCGCCCGCAATTATTTGATAGTGCAGGCATTACAGGGTTAACAAAAAAAAAAAAATCAACAATAGAGTTATGCTATTTTAACACTTTGATGTTCTGGGAAAAGTGCTACACTGTTGTTCTGTAGGGTTGGTACCAAAATTCGGTTCCAAGTAGTAACCGAATTAAATGTAGTGAGTACCTCGTACCCATGAAAAAATAATAATTTCAGTTCTGCTTATCGGTTCCTAGATGCGCTCATTTTACACAATGGCTGCAATCAGACTTTAGATATCTACCAGGACCTGTCTGTTACGCATCTAACATGTCACGTGACGCCACATGGCGACAGGAAATGGACCGGGAAAAAGCAGTCCAAAGTTACCCCTTTTCCACTGTTAACTCATCATGTTGTAACTAGAATATCTGCTGAAAAAAACATTTTTTTCATGGACTGATAGTAACAGGGTAACAGTAGTTTGTTAACAGCAGCTAGCTTGCTAGCGGGAGCGCTTCTTCCTGCTGTCTACGTCTCTTATCAATACAAACTGTATGGAATACACTGCACTCATTACTGTCATAGTTCTGTCACTGACCAATCAGAATCAAGAGGGAGGAGGGACTACAATATCTAGCACTGAAGGGATCACCAATATTGAAAGATTTAAATCTCAAACTGGATCCTGTTCAGTATGAATTAAGTCTTGAAACTGGCGTCACCCAGACGAACCTTATACCAATCAGTGTAGGGCTGCACAATTAATCGTAATAAAATTGTGATCCTGATACATACATATCTCATTTCTAAATGATGACCGTTCCCCCCAGAAATACAAAACAACACTTCTTCTCGTCTGCATAAAAACAAGCGCTCCCACTCTCTCTTTTGACAAATGGTGGAACCCTGGAACATGAATGCACAGGGAAACCCTGCTGGAGGTAGTGAGAATGACAACCCTCTGGGCTGTGGATGGTCTTCAGTTTCAAAAAAGACAATGAAAATCAAGAAGACATAACTTGCAGCAGTTATTGCAGCACTGTTATTGTACATTAAAACGATCTATTTACTGCTTCTTCCCACATTGTAGAAACTTGTTTTTCTGATTATAACCGTGCAGACTGTCAGCTTTCATGTACAAACTTGTGTCTGCACCATATCAGGCACCGTATGTTTGTGACGTTTAACTTATCATGACAGAATCGTGATCTCAATTCTAAACAATTAAAAATCATCATTCTCATTTTAACCAGAATCGTGCAGCCATGTTTCTCTCCTGGCTGCTTTCACAGTTTATTTCATGCATCCGAGCTTTTATTTTCAAAGGTTTATCAATGCACATGTCAACTGCTGCCGAAGCTACCACATGACTCCTTTCTATCGTTTTGGCTTTTACTTTTTGAGATGAATACAGAGACTTGATGTTCAGAGTAACAACACAGATGTGGTAGAACATGGTCTTTGTAACCTAGCAACAATAAACGCTTGAGGAAAATGCTACAAAACAGAAGCGCTCAGTGTTTTCTACACAAAACCTGCTCCCTGTGGACACAGTCCTGAAAGCCCACAATCACTAATTGAGGAATAATTAATGTTATTACATATCCAGCCACAGGATGGCATGTGTCAGAGTTTTCTTTCATCCACCAACATGGTTTTACAGATTACAGATTTTTATTGGATCTGAAACACTAGAGCTCTGAGTTGGATTGTAAAAATAACAGTAGTTGTATAGTCAGTGTCAGTGTGTGTTATTACTAGGGGTGGGATTCAATTTTTTTCCAATGATTTAATTAATTAGAGGCTTTGCAATTAATTAATCTTGATTAATCCTATTTTAATCACATAATAATATTTGCCCCAAAAAGCTGTTATTGTTTTTGATTTGTTTTTAGTGGACGACTGGATCAAATAATAGACACAGACATGAATATTGTAAACTCTTTTAATGTCTGGAAAAATGCATTTAATTGCATTTTAATTCAAAACAGTAGAAACATAAATAAAAAAATAACCCTGGCCAAAATTGAACAGGCCTAAAATTAAAGTGTCATTTCAACTACTTTAAATACTTTTTACACAACAGTATTGATTTTAAATGGTGGGAAAAAAAAGTGCAATTTCTACTTCTTTCTTCTTCTGGTAATACAACCAGAAATAAAAACAGTTCCTGTGCTCACTGCAACACGCTTTGCATTTAGATGGTACCGTAGGGCTGAAGTGCTTCAGTGATATGCAAACTCTTTTTTTTCTCAATTTGCACAAACCCACTTTCATCAAGGCCTCCATCAGGTAGTTTTTGAAATGAAGTTTGTCTTCCATCAGTTCTAGCAACACGCTTTCAACCACATTCAAGGTAAATGGAGCGACCAACACATGCTCAATGTCTCTAAATGGCTCTAATCGTTTCAGTCCTGTTGGGAGAAATGTTCATGTACACAAATAACCTCACAAGTACACATAAAGTCATCTACACAAACTCATGAAAACAATATGGCATCATCAGTATCTCGCCTTAGATTACAGATCTTTCAAATTGAGCCATTAGCCGAGCTCTGACGTGTGCATCAGTGTAATCAGAGTACCAGGAAATTGTGCGCTGACAAATGCTCCACATTGTTTGGAATGAAACAACGAAACAACAAACTGTGATTAAAAGCGTTCCAAAAACAAAAAACCTGTCTGGCAGCTTGGGTCTATTATTCAAACAGTACAAGATTCACAAACAACATGACAGTTATTGTTTATCATAATTCTGCACTGACTCAGTTTATTAACACAGTTTCAAAACTGGTAGTTAGCGTGATATGCGCACGGAGCACTTGAATACGATCGCCAGTTACTCTGTCTCCTCATGTATCTAACGGACACAGACACACACTAAACTTTCACTTTCACTGTGAAAACACGGCTCAGCGCACTCTGTAGAATCGCCCATGTCTCTGTTTCTTCATGCATCAAATGCGCATCAAATTCACGAAAAATATGAGGTTTATTTTTTATCATAACTGTGGATTGACTTGGTCTATCAACACACTTCCAAAACTGGCAGTTAGTTTAACATCCACACTTTTGACACAAGTTGAACCGGTGATTCTGCGAGGCTCCGTCTTGCTGCTACATCACTGTAAATCTTCCACATGATTTGAACACGTGGACATTTCCAGGGACCTGACGGAGTTAATTTTCCACACATGTTGCATTTTCCAAGTTTGCTGCTCTCTCGACTAAAATGAAGCATCACTTTCAACCGCTTTCCCCGGTCCATTTCCTGTTGCCATGCGGCGCCACGTGATGTGTTAGATATGTAACAGACAGATCCTGGCAGATATCTCAAGTCCGTATGCAGCCGTTGTGTAAAATGAGCGCATCTAGGAACCGATATGCGGTAACCGGTACTCACTAAATTTAATTTGGTTACTACTTGACTTGGAACCGAATTTCGGTACCCAACCCTAAGCCTAATATCTCCTTAATGATGAAATGATTTTCAGATGGACCACCAGAAAACCAGAAAAAAAACAAACCCTCTATTGACTGAGTATTTTATGACGGAAAATTTGGACTTTTGGGCTGAAGTCAGTTGGACCCAGAGTTTTTTGGAGCCAGCCTCCAGTGGCCGTCGGGTGTATTGCTTTTCCACATTGACTCCATTTTTGAGCCCCACTTGCTTCGTACATTTTCTTAAACAGTGTATGATTAAGACATTGTTGCAAGTTGCAAAAACCATATGCACAAATTTCCAGGAACATAACAGTCAAAAGTAAAATGCATGTGCAGTCCCATCACAGTCATGTGTCAGAATTCAATCCTGCTGCTTCACTCCAGCACCTCCTTTTTGACACATTGTCAGTTTACGCAGTGACCTTGCTTTGCCTCACAGCTGCCTCTCACATCTATCTGCTGCTTCCTGCCTCTCAGTCTTCTCTGCAGCCACGTCTCCCCTCCCGACTATAACTGCTGCATGCTCAGTAGCTCCAGTGCTTCAATCAGTTGTAAACGCTCTGGGACACATCAGCTACATATTAATGGATTTTACACATTTCAGTATAAGGAGCTTCCATTTTAAGAGACTTAAAGAAGCTAAAGATGCTCTTTCACAACTCAAATTTAAATTCATGAAGATAATCTAAAGAGATTATGAAGTGTTAATCATGCAAAGCTACTCTGGTGGAATACAGATCTGTTTAAAGTACATTTAAACCCATTGGAGTGAGGCTTAGATCTTTCTTACTTTTCTGTCTGCCCTCCTTAAAGCCAGTACTTTTGTTCATTCACTGCAATTTATTCTGCCTTAGCAAGCCCATTGAACCTTAATGTATTGTAAAAACACAATGAAACGGAGACAATTTGGGGTTCAGTACAGCCATTGTTGAATATGTTTTATTTGGGAAAACAACCCATGACTACTTTCTTTATGTTTATAATGGAAAACAAAAATCTTGACATTTATTTTCATCCGGTTAAGTTCAGGCTGCAGTTAAAATGAAAACAGGCTTGGCTGGTTTTGTTACACTGCATCTGTTGGAGTAAAACAGAGATCTCTGAACACCCATCTGAATATTATCTGTATTGAAGAAAACTAAATTTCTACCATATTATATAGAGAATGGACAAAGCACGACTCTGACCCTTAAACCTAAGGACACTGTCCAGTGTGTATGAGACTGGAGTTCAGGTCTGGGTCAACAATGCCCTTAATTCTTCCTCCTTTTGAAATCTAATATCTGCTTAATGATAAATGATTTTCAGATGGATCAGGTCACTGTGGAGAGGAGGTGACTTTAACTAATGACTTGAAATGACTTGTGGAAAAAAAACTGAAGATTTTTTTAATTGAAGTCAACTGGAGGCAGACTTTTTTTTTTTTTAAGTCATCTGTGGTATTGCATCTGTCACTTTTTCATTGGCTTCATGTTTGAGACCCAGTTGCTTCATCTATCTCAGGAGAAGTTATTGTGGTTTCCTAACGATGTCCTAAATAACACAGGTACGTGCTAAGCTGATTTTTCTGAAACAGATTTAAGGGTTTTTATGGATTGTTGACAAATAAACAAAAACAAAAACAGTCGGCTGGTGTAGATGATTGCAGTGTTAGAGTTTCTCATGGTTGGGGAATCACACCTGTTGTTTACTGAAATTGAGTCACATTGCAGATTGGTGTTTTCCTCTGCAGACAGAAATGTTTCTGGTAAAAGTGAAAATGTAAAAGAGAGGATGAGGCACCGAGGGAGACTGGTCCCAGAAACATCACAACTGGAGTAAAACAGCAAAATCACAGAATTCGAATAAGAGAAAGAACCAAATCGCTGTTTAATAATCCAACTCTCAAGACATACTGGGAGTATTTTAAAGTGTTATGCTGGCCTGCAGTCGGCATGATGTCATATCCAGGAGTGTAGCTTGACAACTTGGTGACAACAATTTTTTTGCAATTTAAAGTTTTCAGCAAAACGAAAAAGCGAGTACGGACAAATTACCATAATAAATGTCACACACGGACTTTGACAGCTCTTTGTTTTCACCAAGTTAGCCTGGATCACAGGGCGTTAATTCCTGCTATCGATCACTCAGATGTATAACCCACTGAGTTTGTTGTATATCAAATGTTAATGTGGTAGAAATATGCAGTGTAAGAGATTAGTGCAAGTTATATGTGGATTTTCCAGTGAAAGTCTGTTACATGAGTGTCATCAGTTGTATATTTCAACAAACTATGGAAATGGGCATTAATTAGCATATTGTGATATTCGGTTAAAGAGGCCAAATATTAAAGGTTCATTATTTTATTTTGGAGGTCCTCTAGAATGTGTTTATTCAGTGATGATATGATTTTCTGTTACACTAAGATTTTCAGAGGTCAACCTCAGTGTGTGGTCTGAGTGAAGGGTAAACGTAGCTTTAGGTTGCTCCTGTAAGTTTCTGTGTATAGCAAGTGTCCAAGATTAATTTGCGTAGAGATAAGTGACACTTGTTCAATGTGTATGTCTATCTGTGGCAGAAAGACGACTGAGTATTTCAGATATGCAGAACAAAGAGTAGAACAGGCCAAAGGAACTGTCCCCAACTTTGTCAGACTTGTACATCACATGAGGTGCAGCTCTGACCTGGATCCATGACAAATGTACATGAAGCACCAACAAGATGATTCTGAGTCTTCATGTCTCTCAACCTTCACCCGGAGAAACTCTCATTCATACTTACTTTCAAGAGACATTATTTCTTTCATACTGTACATAGCTGGAGCACCTCTTTTCACCATCTGTCTGAAACACTCAAAAACTATACTGTACTTCATTTTAAGGCCTCCTCCACAAGGTCTTGTGATTGGAAGAAGTAAGCCTATAGTTGATTGAAATAACCTTCTGAACACAATAATGTGAACTAGCAAGTGAGCTGAGTCATACAGCTACAAGCTAAGCTGTAGCTTACCCAGCTGTAGGACTCAGCAACTCCACAAGTGAACACTCAGTAGTAGCTGACTGAAATATACTTACAGTATACACAGGTTTGGAGTCTGCAGATTAGTCCATACAGTGAGATTTGTCTTGTCTTATAGAATGAATGGATGAACCTCATCAATGAAACCAGTGCAGAAGTGCACAAAAGTGCAATGCCACCAATGACCAGTGGATGCTGCAGATCCTGCCTCCTCACTCCTCCCTTCAAATCCAAATATGGTCACCAACTGGCTTTGTCCATCCAGTCTTTGGTTCCACCATGCCTACTCAGCATCTTAGTGCAACTATGTTACACAGTGCTGTAAAAAACTCCCTGATGAAAAAATAAGAGACACCTAGTTGGCACAGTGGCCAACCTGATTGCCTTTACCCCTCCCGATGTGAGGAAATATTTGCGTGTGTGAAGCGATTTTTAAATACAGTGTGTCCCTTTTCAGGACAATACAGGACACGTATCTTTATTTGTAAATACGGGACAATCTCGTTTTCATGGGACGGTTGGCAACCCTCCAAGTGATGGCCGGAGTACAAAAGCTCCATTTATGCCGTTCATAAACAGACTTTTCTGGAGGTGAGAGAAACTGCCTGACATGTGTTCTTTACATCCACACAAAATGTTTACTTTCTTAAGATCAAAGGAAAGGGAAAAATACAAACTGTGTAACAGTTACCTCCACCAAGGAGGTTGTGTTTTTGCCAGGGTTTGTCTGTTTATTAGATTAGATTAGATTAGATTCAACTTTATTGTCATTGCACATGTCAAATACAGGGCAACGAAATGCGAAATGAAATTATCTGTTGGTTTCTAAAATAACTCTAAAACTTACAGACGGATTTTGATGAAATTTTCAGGGATTGTCCAGATGGGGATAAGGAACAAATGATTAGATTTTGGAAGTGATCCTGATCACTGTCTGGATCCAGGAATCTTTTGAAGGATTCTTTAACATTGGGAGATAGGACCATATTTGACATTTATGCATATGACTCCACCAAAAATGGTCAAGGCACTTTGAAAAAAAAAATTTTTCAATACTTTGAAAAAAATGGAGGTCTGCGCTCTCCCAGTGCTTTTCTAGTTTATTTTTAAAATATTGGGGTTGAAAAAAGGTTTTAAATTAGGGGACGGTCAGATTCACCAGCTTTTGTAAAAAAAAAATACAGAAACTGGGTTCATATTTCACAACATATCACTCCATATCTTATTTATCAAGACTGTTTTAGGTAGACTCTCTATATATATGTGTGTGTGTGTGTGTGTGTGTTGTCTGGATTTTAATGGTCTGTTGCACTGATTGCCAAGGGAAAGAAATTTGTAACAATGTTGTTGGCATTTGATTCAGGACATGAACACAGTGTGGTTCGGTAGTGGAG
>OOFC01041935.1:0-11314 GCA_900323345.1 Pseudochromis fuscus | reverse complement strand
CCAACACCTGATTCAATGACCAGGATCATTATCAGGCTTCTGCAGAGCTTGATGATGAGCTGAATATTTGAATCAGGTGTTGGAAGAGGGACACATCTAAAACATGCAGGATAGGGGCCCTCGAGGACCAGGATTGGGGACCCCTGATATACACAAATGGACAAAGCAACCAGGTCTCAACACTGAGGTCAATGCATAAAAAAACGTGCAATACCACCGATGGCCACTAGAGGCTGGCTCCAAAAAACTCCAATTGACTTCAATTCAAAAATCGGACAGTGTCTTTGGGTTCAAGGGTTACATAGCCCCGCCTCCTCACTCCTCCCTTCATATCCAAATATGGTCACTTCTAGCTCCAAAAAACCAACATGGCGACATTCAAATGTCAAACTCCTGCCTTCAAAATAAGAGTCTACAAACCAACAAACCAACGTCCCACACCACTTCGCCTCGCCCTTTCTATAAACACTCGGTGTGTTTACCATCTTCTCCACGTTACTACAGCAAGCATACTGTATTTCCACCTTTATAAGTGTGAAGATTGGACTGTTTGTCAGTCACAACACAACGTTTGAAGACGGTAGCCTCAATATCACCCAATGAATAATGTGACAGAAAAAGAGCTTGTTCTGCTGCTCCTGCCTCACAGCACATTACCCCCTCCCGCCTTTGTGAGTCACATTAATGCACGACGCTCGTCAGAGGAATCTAATTTATTCCTCAGTTTATTAATTTATGTTGCACCATTATGTAAGCAATTAACATAATTCAAGTCGCTTTAGAGGAAACTGCAGAAAAGTGATGCCACTGTGGAGCCGTGGTGAATACACACTGTTAAAGCTGTCAGTCAGGGACGTGTAGTTTTAATAATGAGGCCTTCACCCTTTCTCTCTTTCTATTTTTTCCACGCTCTGAATTGTCTGATTACATAACATCCTGCTCCTCTCTGAGTACTGGATGTGTTTATGGATACACGTCGGGTTGTGTAGTGAAGATGTACTGCGTGTATGATGTGTCTGGTTTGTGTCTCTGGACCACCCAACCTGTGGAGGATGGGGCTGCAGTGAGAGGAGGAAGAGGAGGATCATTGGAGGGGGGTGAATGGTGGAAGTGAGAGGGCGCGAGGGCGTGAGGAAGGGCATACCCATGAGCCCGCGGTGCATCCGGCCTCGGGGCCCCATCTGGAATTAGACAGAGCCGCTCCCAGAGAACAGACTTCAAGAGGAGGCGAGAGAGAAAAGCTCTCTGTGTTTTACAGACGGGATCAGAAAGAAGAGGACGGGTCCTCGAGGGGAGGGGAGGGTTTACGATTTGGATCTGCTTATTAGTGAGATTTACAGACGGATAACAGAGCTGCATCCTCTCATGTGACTCACAACTAGAACAATTCTCTTAAATAACAAGTAGTAGTAGTAATAGATGATTACAAGGAGCACGATCAGAGGTGAACATGCAACCAGAGCCGAAACAGGATTGAAGAAATACATTGATAACCTGTTGAGCTGGTGCAAAAAAAAAAAAAAACATGCAATACCACTGATGGCCACTAGATGCTGGCTGCAAAAAAAAAACAACTTTGGCTCCAATTGACTTCAATTCAACAACCTTCATTTTCAATCATGAAAAATCATTTCATCATTAAGTAGATATTAGGTTTCAAAAAGATTAAGGGGCGTGGTTAGTTTGATTGACAGGTCTGGTCTCCAATTAAAATGAAAAATGTCTTTGTAATCCTTTAGATCACTGGTCATATTGTCGCAGACTTTATATCTATTTCATGCTTTACAGTTTTTGTATTTTTTTTAATCTGAACAGTATTTTTGCAGGAATAGTCATTTTGCCCAGAGTGGCTTCAGCCAATAGAATCGTTCCATCCACCTGTCAATCAAGGAGCAGGTGACGTAGTAACCAGTAGTTTATTGTAACAGTATCTTGGTTGTGTTTCAGCAGTCCAATCAAATTGTCCCAAATGTTTTTGTCCCGCCCACATTTCCTGTTTATGCAGGAACTACTTCACAATACAGAAGTTAGATGTTAAATCCTGTTCCCGGTGGACTTTAAGTGGATATTAGGGTTCAAAAAGAGGAAGATTAAGGGGCGTGGTTAGTTTGATTGACAGGTCTGGTCTCCAGTGATTTGCAGGAGGTTTGGAGGCTCAAACCAGCAGGTGATGTCATGTTAGCTTCATCATTTCTACATCCAGTCTGTGGTTTAATTTAAAGCTATTATAAATAATTAAAGTAGTTTTTCTGTTTGCTGATACAAGTATTGGAAAATTAATTTTTTTACAGTGTCCGATAAAGAAATAAATGATCTTTAATGTGGTTAATCCTGCACATGGAGCTTATTTTTATCATTTATCTCCATGAATTTGATGATGTTAGAGTTTCAAACGTGACCCACAAAACCACAGAAGCTTACAATGTATTTTTTTTTGCAGTGCTCACATTAGCCTACACAGGACTAACTGAGTCAGTTAAGGGTTAAGAGTTTGGGTGAAGACCAGGTTCAGGTCTACTGTGATGGGGTCAAAGGTCAGGAGTGGAACCGTTCAGTCCTCACAAGTCTAGTGTGGATAAAAACACGTGTGGGTGGAGGGGGGGGGGCTGCAGATGTTCTCTGGCTTCTGGGAGAAAGAGGAAGAGCGTGAGTGATGTCACATGTATACTATGTGACCCCCCCCCTCCTCCTCCTCCTCTTCCTCACCCTCCATCTCCTCCCACTTGTACTTTTCTCTCTCACATTTTTGTCAGGGCTCAGTTTTCTCTCATGAGATGACCAGAGGTTCGGCGGGTGAAACGAAGTAGGGGAGATAACTCCTCCCTCTTCCTCTTCCTCCTCCTCCTCCTCTCTGTCTGTATCCATCCACAACAATCCAAAGCTCTTCCCCCTTCTCCTCCTCCTCCTCTTCTT
Source organism: Pseudochromis fuscus (assembly GCA_900323345.1). Lineage (NCBI taxonomy): Eukaryota > Metazoa > Chordata > Actinopteri > Pseudochromidae > Pseudochromis > Pseudochromis fuscus. The sequence continues at coordinate 8,401 of OOFC01041935.1, read as the reverse complement.
CCTCCTCTCTGGATCGACAGTGAGCTCTGCAGAGTGATGAAGCCTCTTCCTCCTTCACCCATCACACCAACAGGACCACTGAGAGTGTGTGTGTGTGTGTGTGTTTGAGATGTCGTCCTCACCTGTCGACCTTGAGGAAAGGTAAGATCCCACAGGAGGCTCAGGGCTGAAGTAAATGTGCCGGGAAGTTTATTATTATTCTTACAGCTTTGGATGGAAACAACCAGGTTTGTTAATATAGGAAAAAATGAAAGTGTTTTATTCGTCCTTTAAAGATGAGAGTTGATCAGTTACTTTATTAAACCAAGTCAGTTTCAGCATCTTAAATTATATATATCTGTTTTTTTATATCTTTGCACCAGAACAAACTGCATTCTCCAAATCAACAGGTTTTCTTTTGTGGATCATTATTGTTTTTGGCTAAAAGATAATTAATTGTTTGCAGCCCAGGTTTTTGGTGCATCTTCCTGCAGGATTGGTGCAGTTTTATATCATTGCTTAATATTGGGAAAAGTAAAGTTTCTCTCCTTTATTCTTTCTTTTGCTGTTTTACTTGTCCTGAAAAAATAGACGGTTGATTAAATAACTAAATAATCCGTTCAGGTTCCAATTTTGTGGGACAAATCATCTTGAAAGTGACACAAAAATGTCTCTTTTCTTACTCCCTCCTCTTGGCTAAAAGGTAATAATAAATTATTTGTTAAATAATGAACATATTAAGGGTTTGCAGCCTCGGTTTTAGTGCATGTTCCTGCAGGATTTGTGCAGTTTTCTGTTTATTTTGATTGGATTCACATGCAAAAGCAAAGCGGATTAAATAACTAATCAATCATATTTCTTGTTCACCTTCTCAAATTTGATAGATTTCTACTGTTTATATCTGTGAGAGTTGCAGTTTTTAAGTTTTCTGGTCAAAAATGATAAAATAATGCAAGAAATAACAAACATATTAATCATTTGCAGTCCAGGATATGGTGCATTTCTGTGTGTGTGTGTGTGTGTGTGTGTGACAGTGTGTGAGGAGTGAAACCACATGTTGAATGAGGGAGGGCGCGAGGGGCCGTGTGAAGATCTGCGTCCCAAGTGGAGGGAGGGTGTGTGTGTGTGTGTGTGTGTGGCGTGCAGCAGTGTGTAGCGGTTGTGTACATGCTGCCGTTCCCTGTCAGCAGAGGTGTGTATGTATATGTGTGTTTGTGTGGGTGTTGCGGAGGGCTGCAGCGGGTCACATTTTTCCAGCGTTGGGACCCCACTGCTCTCCAGCTCCCATCTAAGAGACTTTTATTCTGACATCCGGTCTGTGGACGCAGCCAACTCCCAGCTCTCAGCTTCACTGCTGTGTGGCTGCCATCAACACACTGACAGCATCTTTCTTCAGTGCACATCCAGATGTCAATTTAACACGGGAGTCTGGTTTTCCTGCGTCTTCAGTCTTCATGTTAAATACAGGTGTGAACAAAGATGCGTCTCAGGTCTCCACTTGTGATCATTTTAAAAAAGTGTGAAAACAACAAGCCTCATAAAGTTTCCAGAGTTTCATATTGTGACCTATATTTGGCAAAAACAGGAAATGTAGGCGGGACAACATCTTTAGAGCAATTTGATTGGACCACTGAACACACAACAAAACACTACCTAGCTAGCTAGCTAACCTTACTAGATATCATTAGTACGATGCACTAACTAAAGATACTTTTCCATCAAACTAATCATTACTACTGCAGCTACTCAGCAGGTTGATTGACAGGTGGATGGAAGGATTCTATTGGCTGAAACTGCTCGGTAAAAAAATGAAATACGATTCCTGCAAAATACTGTTCAAATTACAAAAAGGTTACAGTGTGGTTACATTAAAAAATACAAAAACTGTAAAGCATGAAGTAGATATATGATCATTTTATAATAATAATTAAATGTTGCTTTTCAGTTACTTTTTCTGAGTCCAAGAAATAAACCTCCTTCAAACAGTAATGGTGGGTAATAAAGTAAACAAGGTAAACAAGTCTTGTTTGACATTAGTTGTGCTTTATATTTAGTAGAAATTTATATTTTCCTCCATTTTGCAGCCACTTCTCAGTCGTTAATTTCTAATCAGTTATTTCTTATTTCCAGGACAATATAATAATCAAGACGTATTTAGTAAAATCTTTATGGGCAGAGACGTGAGTGTGACACCGATCTCGCTGATCCACTTGAACATTTATTGATCACTCTCTGCTCCCTGGTGCCATTTGAAGCATCTTCATGCTTCTTATTGATTTACAAATACACTCCTCGTCCATTTTGTATGAAAATATGTAAAAGGAGAAAACACTCCGCCTTTCCTCTGGATGTTCAGGAACAGGATTGAGATACATGTAATCTTAAGAGCTAATAATCTCTGGGAGTTGTAGACAGGCTTTGTTTACACTGCGACCGTCCAACTGTCTCACAAGCAGCTCAGAGAGACGATGAACCAGGCCAGGACAGCTTGCTTTGGTTTATCTCCGCGCTGCTTCGGTGGTTTGTGCCAAAGTATCATCGTAAATCAGCACATATTGCAAGAAGGAAAAAAATTACAATATATAGAGCAGAGTGTTTACGGCTGCTGAATCTGCAGCGTCTAGTGACCGACAGCAGTGCAGAGTCCACACAGAGGGTAATTACAAATGTCACCTCTGTGAACTTTTTAATAACCGTTCAGTCGTGACGTCAAACACTTCAGACATTTGTTTTCATTTACATGTTTTAAGCACAATCAGTAAAATTCTTTGTTTGACATGAAGACACGTCTGTAGGAGGGACTTTGAACCAGGGTCCAGACAAAGACAACATGCAGCGCTGCTCCCACTGACATCATTACAATACATGAATGTTCGTGGGTGGAGACTGAATCCTCGCATTGTTTCCACGATCACAGAGAAACCACCATGATTTAATTTAACATGTATTAACACGCAGCAACTTTCCAGCAGGAATATTTTTCTTGACATAAAACAAAGTGTTTATCTCTGAACTGATGCAGGCTGGGAACGATTTGCACGAGTTAAATGAAAGTTAAAATAAGAATTATGTAATAAGATAAAAACACTGAAGACAACAGGTCATTTTTTAGAGACTGAACTTCTTATAATTTCTTTATTTTGATGGATCTGAGTCTAATATTTTCATAGTTTAACCACTTCCAACAATAGTTGCTCTGATGTGCTTGTTTTGTTTTTAATAGTTGAGTGAGGACGCACACTGAATATAAAGGATTGTTTTTACCTAGAACTGGGTTAATACTGGACTAATTACATGTTGATGGGTTAATTTAACCCAGTAAGATGGGTTGTTTTTATTCAATGGGTAAAATACTAAAATATTGGCTAAAAACAACAATATATTGGGTACAAACAACCGAAATAAGTCAAAACAAAACCATTGACCTCTTCTTTGTGTAATTTGTGTTGCAGGAATTCAAGAATGTGGACGGCGAGGAGTACCATGCAGACATGTCCACCTTGGCCTCGCCGGCCTCCCAGGGCAGCCCCGACGTCTACATCCTGCCGCTCACCGAGGTGTCGCTGCCGGTCGCTAAGCAACCAGCTCGATCAGGTGAGTCACCGCTTACTTTGATTGCATTGAGAACCGCTTCAAACGCAGGTGTTGTCTCCATATTCACAGTCCTGCAGCTTTAAATGAAACACTCGTTGGGAATCACACAGAGGATGTTGATGGAGTTGGTGGATGGTGATTTCCAAGTGATTCTATTGGCTGTTGAGGGCGAATATTCACATATGGCAAAATGTCTAAAAATAGTCCAACGGCTATGTTATAATTTACTTCCTGTTTGGTGTGATCACAGCTTAGCTCAGTAGCACATGAGCCCATGTGATGTCAGAGCATTTCAACCAATCAGAAAAACCCACTTCGACCTCATTTTTCTGATTGGTTGAATTATTTAAAGCGGCAGCCTCCATGAAATGCTCCATAATGGGTGAATTGTGATTTTCAGAGATGGATATTGAAGTTGTATGAGCTCTATATTTTCAAACATCCCCAAGAGTTTATGTCATAATCTTCCTTCCAAACTAAAAAAACTAAGATGAATAGGTGGCGAGGTCGTGATGTTGTTTCGTGGTCGCTTTGTGATCGGCGTTTCTCGTCCGCCGGTGACCTTGCAGTAGATTTGCAAAAGAGCCTTTTGCATGCGAGAACATTTCTGGGGTGTGAGAGCAAAGTAAGAGCGATGAGGGTTTGTCCCTGGAGTGAGCACCACCCTGACACTGGCCTCGGTCAGCTGTGGCCTCCACCTATCCCACAATCCCTCGCTGCAGGTCCCTGCAGAATGAACCCCGTGCTCTTTAGCTTTCACTCGCTCCCACAAACATCTGCCCGTTGCATAATGAAGTCCAGGCGTCCGGCCCACACTGCTGTCTGTCGGTATGTCAGGCATGCGAGCACACAAAAAACCCCCAGTGAGGATACTCCTTCCTCACACTGACGCTTTCTGTCTCCGTGTGTGACAGGGGGGATTGTTGTGTGTTAATGGGCCGATGCTGCACGATAAACTTATGACATCGGAGTGTGGTGAGACTTAATGGATGGAGCCCACGCTGCCACCGGCCTGCAGCGGACAGACAATAAACCAACAAGATCTTAAAGGCTTGATCCACCACAGGAAGATAGTCTCTCATTGGATAGATTTGGTTTTAGGGGATGAGAATAAAGTTGTGATTTATGGGAATGTTTGAATGCAACTAAAATATCCATGTTATGATGGTTTAAATGCTCTGACATCATATAGGTTCAGCATTATTATCAACCTCTGCATGCATGTTGGATACATTTGACAGAACTTTATTAATCCCAAAGGAAATTCTTGTGCCAAATTTCTCCAGTGCACATTACAAACATCAACTTCTCACATGCAAAATCTGAAAAAAATTAAAAACTGTGGAAATATATAATATCTCCACAAAGACTGCGGTCATGTGTTTTAAAAAAAAACGTATTAGTTTGTGGCAGAAGGCTGTTAAAACCAAATACCACCTGGGGAAGGAGAGAAAATATTTTCTCACGATCGGCTGTGATTTCAGCGAACTGACCCTTTAACACGAGCTGTGTCCTGGGTGAATAATAGAAACCATATGGTGCTACAGTAGTGGCAGTCAGGGATTCATTACCGCTCCTCCAGGACGACCTCGCCCACTGACATCATCATGGGACATTGATTTTTGTTTTTCAAAGAAAAGTGGAGCAGAGACATGCATCCATCTGACTGCACTGTGCATATCAGTTTATCATTTGATCATTTTTCATGGTTTAGTTTTAATTGTGTGAGATCTGAGGCAGCTCAGTGATCCACTCTGTGTTATTCTGACTTCTTCTGTGTGTTTTTTGGACACAATGTAACATTTTTTAGTGACATCATACATTTTTCTACTGCGTTTTTTAATTCACTTTTTATCTTTACAATGGGACAAAAGGTCTTCTTCAACATACTTCCCTATAAACTTCAACTACAGACACCATTTGAACTTTAATCCAGTTACAATCCTTTGAACTACCGTATTTTCTGGACTATAAGCCGCTACTTTTTTCTGACGCTTTGAACTTAAGCTAGCAAGCTCCGTGCCGCTGATACATTTAGCGTCGTCACATCAGACCCGGTCAGAGTGGACCACATGAAACTGTTTAAATTAATTCAATAGCAGCTTATACACAGGTGCGCTCAATAGTCCAGAAAATACGGTATTAAAGTTTCTCTCAGATTTTTGATATCAGACTTTTAATTGTTTCCTTTAAAAATCAGTCTCATGTCATTAGCTAAAGTCAGGTCTTCTTCTCTGTGAACTGGTCCATCTGAAAATCATGTCATCATTAAGGAGAGCTTCAGAAAAGAGGAGGATTTAGGGGGTGTGGTTAGCTTGATTGACAGCTGTGGTCTCCAATGAACTTGAGTAAACAAGTACCGTATTTTTCCAGGCTATTGAGCGCACCTGTCTATAAGCCGCTATTGAATTTATTCGAACAGTTTCATGTGGTCCACTCTGACCGGGTCTGATGTGACGACGCTAAATGTATCAGCGGCACAGAGGTTGCTAGCTTGTAAAAAGCTAACGAGCTTCGTGCCGACGATACATGAGCCACACTGGTGTTTAAGCCGCAGGGTTCAAAGTGTCGGAAAAAAGTAGCGGCTCATAGTCTGGAAAATTCTGTAATTAAAGAGGAAGAATAAAAAATAAATAAAGCAACAGAACATTCAAATAAATGTAAAACATTAAAATAATTTTAAAAATCTACTTGAAATAATGGATTGATCTTTAGTTCAAAAGTCTTTTTTTTTGCAATATATATATTTATTAATTTTTTATTTTGTACAATCCATATTGCAATATTACAAAAAATAGTCCAGCTGAAACCAATCTACCCTAACACATAGGTCAAATGGCTAGTATATGGCCTTGTAAACAAAGACATGAGTTGTATAAATTTAGCAAAATATTGATAAATAAGAGAGAACAACAAAAAAACAACAAAAAAAACTTACAAAAGGGGTTACAAAATACTAAATAATAATAAAAATCTAATTACCGTATTTTCCGGACTATTGAGCACCTGTCTATAAGCCGCTAACCGGGTCTGATGTGACGAGGCTAAATGTATCGGCGGCACGGAGCTTGCAAGCTTGTAAAAGCTAACAAGCTTCGTGCTGCCGATACATGAGCCACACCGGTGTTTAAGTTCAAAGCGTTCGAAAAAAAGTAGCGGATTATAGTCCGGAAAATACGGTACGTATTTATTTTGAAAGTCTCCAATAAGACCAACTCTGACCTCAAGTCTCACTGGACGTTGTCCTCTGGTTCAAGAGTCCTCCTCACTCCTCCCTTCATATCCAACCATCACCAACATGGCCACGTTCAAACACAAACTCCTGGCTTCAAATTCACCACAAACCAACGTGTGACATCATGCTACTGCTGTCCATTCTCTAAACAGTGAAGAAGTCAGAATAATAAACAACAACATGATAAACAGCAAGAAAAGAGGCCAAGCATTGCAACAAACACGTCTCAGACTCAGCATCAGGATCAGATTTCTAATCTCTAACAATTCCTGAGAGCTGAAGTCGATGTGGAGCTGAAGTGTTTAGCAGCCATGAGTAAGTGTGAGTGTCTCCTCTGTCGTCCTGCTGCTCTCAGTGGACTCTGTGGATAGGTGGAGCTCTTAATGAGACTCCAGCGCTGCCAGAAGCTCGGCTCCGTCCAGGGACCCGGTTCTCCGGTATCCGCCCTGATGCAGCTGTTCAGCGCTGCAGGCTGCACTGTAAAGACTAATGGAGCTCACACCCACTCAGAGGAGACACACAAAGAGCAACCTGAGCCAAAAACAAGTCCACTTCTCATATTCATGTGCACTCACACGCAGAAACACATCCTCCCACTCAGATGCATCTTTCAAAACACTCGCATCGACCTCGAAATTCTCCCATCGCTAATTGAGTTACGCAACGACGATGTGCAAACGTCATGAGTGGATCTAAATGGTTGTCCAAGGACCTCGGCAGAGACGGACCAGGATGCACCGGGCTGGAAGGAGATGTAATGTGAATTCCATTTGTCTCTGAGTGATTTAGCTGCTGTGCATCTCACTCACAAACCTTTCCTGGGTACGATTAATCCAGACGCACATTCCTCGAGACACAGAATAAATAAATGAAGGCCAGACTGTTGCTGTCAAATGGAAACTGAGTTAATATGTTGGCTGTAAAGAGATCTGAGACATTAGCTGGGTAATCTGGGTGTTTTCACTTTGTGTCAGTGAGTGACTCAGGGAAAATAAAAGCAACAAACCAGCTGACGTTTTTAATCTTTGACTCGAGGTGAAAGTTGAGGTGATCGCTCATCTGCACCAACATCTGTACCCATCTGGACCACAACAAACATTTTCATCTCCTCCCATTGTTCCATCACCATTATGAATATTATGCGGTAAACATGGTGGTGTAGGTGGGTCCCACCGCCTGCCGCTGTTCACTTCATTCCTATGTCATGGATCTGCTGGATAATGGCCCCAGTGTGCGCTCTAACTGGTCCTAACTGGTGCCATGCTGCCCTGAACAGCCAGACAATAGGGGCCATTCTGCTGCGGGCCAGAGAGAGCGTGAGTGGGTGTAAGGAATGACCAGTGTGGGGACGGGGGACAGGGGTGTCCAATATGGCTTCCACACAGTGACTGGACTGTGTGGCGGCGGTCTGGAGAGAGGGGGGTGGCGAAGACGGGATCACAAAGATGTGACTGTCCGCCTCCAGAATCGGAGTGTCACCGTGGGAGACGGAGAGAGAAAGGGATGGATGAGGGCTGGATGGTGAGGGGTGAGGGATGGAGTCCGTTTCATTTGGCTGGGCCGGGACAGGACGGCTCGGTCGGACATGGCGAG